>OMLF01012966.1:0-24029 GCA_900302615.1 Holocentrus rufus | reverse complement strand
AATTTCCTGTGATCTCCTGTGGTCTAGTGTGTCTGTGTGTCCGTCCATGGCTTATCTCGGAAACTACTGGGCCTTAATTTTTTGTGCACTGTTATGACTGTATGATAAAGAACCTCTTGTTGTTGCAGTGATTATAAAACTTTAAAAACTTTTGTTATTGCTTAATCTTCTCAGGTCTTTGGACAAAATCATAGCCATCATGGAAAACCCCTCTCTACAATGAGTTGTGGCACAAAGCAACAACAACTATCTACTTTATATAGACACTGTGTCCCCACATGCCAGATGCCCAGATCTGCACTCTACTGAGTGCACCCTTCTAGCTTGTAATATAATCCCAATGTGCAGTGTTAAATGTCAGTGCCAATGGATATTTAAAACATCTGACACACAATGATATAATGATGTAACAAGAGAGAAGGTCAGGGGAGCCCATGGAGCTGCAATGGAAAGGTTGACTGTATGAGGTCAGGGACTGTTCTTGATCTCAGTTTATAGCCTTTGTGTGTGTAAAAAATAACAATGGACATTAGCAATGGCCGTTAACCCTGTCATCAACTGACACATTTATGTGCAGGAGCTAAATACATCGTCAACACTTCAATATGTGTTAGTCAGGTGCAAGTAATGACTGTTCATACCATGCCTGCATAGGAGATTAACAAGTAAATAAACATGCATTGGTAAAAAAAAAAAAAAAACAGCTACACTTGTGAAATGTGCACCACGTAGGAAATTATCAATGTGTTTTAGGGCTGTTGAAAGATTAAAATAGCATAAAATTCCTGTGACCTTGTTTCCAAAGGACAAAAATCACTGCCAGAATTTGATCAAATTAGCCCTAATATGACTGCCTGACATAAATTAGCTGAACAATCTGAACAAAACTTCTTGTGGTACATTATTCACTTTAAGTCAAATGCTGACCTTCGTCTTGGGTCTTGGAGTCCTCCATGACTTTGGACTGTTGGGTGTCCATGTCTGCAGAAGTCAGAAGTCCAAAGAGCGCTGGACGGTAGAGACGCACATCAACTACAGGCTGCAGAATATTTTTGGCAGCCAAAAAAAAATCCCTGCCGTTCTTGGTCTGGGATCCCAGATGAAGTCCTTTGGATATGGGACAATCTGGATCCGGGTCTGCAGCTGGTTGTTAGATGGCTTCTTCTGTGGTTTTAAGTTAATACCCCCTACCCCTTCACAAACACACATGCAACTTTTCCTATTCCTTCTCCAACCACCCCGCCCAACCCCTTAACCCCCACGTAACATTGCTCTCTCTCTCTCACGGCATGCTTGAGCCATCTTCGCATCCATGAAAACCAACTGACAGGAACAGCTGCGCATTTAAATGGCTGAGCTTGGGCTGGGAAGTGAGGGAGGGGAATGTGAAAGAGAGAAATAAAAGAGAAAAAGGTGTCAAATTTAAAGAAATGAGGATGAGACATGGTAGAATTGAAACAGAATGGGGTTTACGCCATATAAACTGCAGACAGTTATGCAGAAATAGATTATTCTATGTGTGTGCAAAGATCTCTGTGGGTATGTGTTTGCATGTATGTCAGAGTGTGTGTTTGTGGGGGTGTCAGTGACATGAGGCAACTGAAATACCCCCTGTGGTTGGGAGCAACCTTGGCAGCCAATGCAGTGTGCAGCACTAAAGACCTGCACCTGCTGCAGCCTGACTGTTAACACATCAACACAACAAACGATGAGGCTGAGCCAAACAGACATAACTGCGGCTTTGAAACATCCCCGTAACAATTGAAACACACACACGCACAAATTCTTATCACCTTGTCATGAATCTTATTGCTGAATGTGGTGGTTCTGCTCACAGGTTTCTTCTAAGCATGTACAAAACACATGGACAGTGTACAAAGGTATAAAAATAAGTCTTATAAATACAGACAGTTCATCAGCTCAGTTAACGAGGTATCATGAGTTCAGAAAATTCATTAATCTTTCCTTCACACTTGTCTCTGCACAGCAGGTTTATAAATATCAAATATAATATTACAGATTATTTCAGAGTGTGAGGTCTCATCGTACGATAATCACTGAGTCCCAGTCAGATTTTTCAAGTTCACTGTTCATTTCTCACTTCTTCTTCCCCCTGCCTCTTCCCCTCCCTCTTGTGTTTCTCGTGCCGCGGCCTCGTCGGCTGCCCTCAAACATAGATCGAGCTGTTACCATGGCAACTTCGCCACCGCCATCACTGTCTTCAGCAGAGCTGCTGTCGCTGCTCTGCCCGGCCTTCTGCGGGACGGTCTTTCGTTGAGGGACGTCGTTTTTACGTACTGACAGGGATTCGCTCTCACGACTGGCGCTGTTGACGTCCTTCAGAGAACTAAGAGGAGAGTCAGCAATCACCTCTGACCCCAGAAATCCTCCTCCTGCCACGGAGCTGGCACTCTCCTCCCCTGCTCCTCCTCCTCTCTTCTGACTCTGGCTTGCCGCCTTCCCTTTCTTAGATTTGGATGGCGAGAGCGTTTCCTTCTCCTCGTCACTGTCAATGTCCTCGTCTTCCTCCTGCCCTCCTCCTTCTCTCTCCTTTCTCTTCAGGCAGGTGACGGCACGGCGGAGTCGCTGGCTGCGGATCGCCTGCCTCTCCTGCTGCTCCATACGGAAGAACGAGTCGATCCGCAGCTGAGTCTACAGTGAAACAGAAGAAGACGACATGGAAGGATACACATTTTAGATTATGCTTTGATGAAAGTCCCTGTGACAGAATACCTGAAACAAAAGCACTTTCATCTTTTATTTTTTTTTTTTACTCGCTGCAATAAAAAATTGGTGTATACCTGCGGAATCAGCACAATCATAACTACAAGCAAGAAGACACACAAGCATGTTTTTGTGCATTATAGCATATCCATAATAATATATATACTGTATAATGGCATAAACCATTAAAAAGAAAAAATACAAATTGAAAAAAAAAGTGCAATCTCCATAAAGAATATGATTTCAGTACTCACAGGACTTATCAATGTCTCAATAAGTAAACAAATACACAAATAAATGAATGAATGAATAAATAAATAAATCAATAAGAAAAGGAAAAAAAGAAGGGGACTCTGAGTACTTTATTTGTGGGTCGTGGATTTCCGAGGGTTAAAAATGTGCCTCTCTTTAAAGGCAGTACAGCCACTCAAAGAGGTCATCCTCTCTCAGTTACCTGTTGGGTGTTGAGCTGTTTGATTACAGGCTGAAGAGTCTCCTGTGTCTTGTGGCTGCTCCAGCCAAAACGACTTAGACAGAATGTAGCACTGATTAAGGAAATGGACACCCTCATGAACACACACACATATACACACACACACAAACATGCACACACAATGAAAGGATATTCTTTGATCATGTCGAGCTGTGGGCGTCCCCAGCTGAAGGAGCTGTTTGACGGGTCGACGGCAGGCTGCATGTAAGCCTGTGCCACAGCGGGGTTGGGGAACCCGGGCTGCAGTTTTAAGTCCCTCAGTTTCTTCTTAACCTTCGAGTCCCGAGGGTCATGGACCAGGCGCTTGTTCTGCTGGGCGTCTGACCACCACTCACTGCAGGGCAAACACCAACAAGCCTTTAGAAATACGCTGAGACAGACATCAGCAACATTCAGTTCAAAAGAAAGTGTGTAATATAGCACTGAGGAGTAAAAGACACAGGGACATACAGCAGATACATCATATACATTCATGCAAGGGTTGGGCTCAATTAGGAGTACATAATTATGTTCCTGATGCACTGCAGTCTTTGTCCTTGTGAAGTGGTTAATACCACATACAAGGCAACTCCTCTTTAAAATGCAAAAAAAGCCAAATCCTCTTGAAATGCAAAATATTTTGATTATATCATAGAAGCATTAAAAACACATCAGGGTGTCACCTGATTAAGGCCCAACCGCTGAAACATGTTGTTGTTTTTAATGCTTCTATGATGCATTGATCACCTTAGCCACAAACATGCAGCTTGATGTTCCATTCAACTGAAAAAGCCTCCATTCATGCCATATATCATTCATATATCATCTATATGAACATTTTAAGGGATTATTTTTGGCGCATCTTGCCTTGACAGTCACAATTGAGAAAGGATGATATGCAAAAGGCCAGATTCAGTACATAAGCCACACACACCTGAACTGTGTGAGTGGCTCCATGCCTGGCCCGGGGAACTCGTTGAGGATCTCCATGCCGGTGACATAACCGACCCCTGGGACTCCCTCTGTGTAGTCACTGCCCAGCAGGTAGGCCAGGTTTATCAGCTTGGTCCTGTCCAGACCTGGGACAGAGGAGGGCGAGAAGGAGCTGAGACCGGAGACGAGGAGAGAAGAAAAAAAAAAAAAGGAGGCTGAAACTGAACTCCAGCTACTAACTGCCCTGTGGGAATAAGTCATTTAAAGTCTTGTGTGCTTAGTAGTCTGGTTGATGATAGCCTCTCAGTCATCAAGACAACACCTGCTCCCGCTATGTGCGACATAAACTGCTCAGATTAGCACTGCGGCATCTTTTCCTGGTATGCTTTTAACACCTGCAGCTCCCATTTCCGCAAGCTGAAAAACACCCAATCAAAAACTACCTTCAACTACAAACATAAGCCTGGGTCAGAGCTTGGTATGTTAATTGAATAAATTTGTAACACTGTAGCTCCAAATCAAAGAGGGGCCTGTACAGCATTTTCTATATGGTATAAGACAGACAGACAGACACACACACACAGATGGGTGGTACTGACCCAGTTGGTTCTGCAGGTCAATGTACTGATAGTGTTCGACATATTTGTTCTGGCTGAAGAAGTTCTTGAAGACGTGTCGCCCTCCAAACAGCCAGATGTCTGAGTCGTCCGTGATGGTCCCGTGCGTCTGGTCATCCCGGTCCAGTGCCGCACACTGAGCCTCAGCCTCCGTTGGCGCCACCAGGAACGGCACGCCGAACAGCCGCAGGAGCTCCTAGTGTGGCAGCGAGGCCCAGAAACAACATGAACACAGTCACTACTCAGAAAACTGAAATACTCTATGCAAGATCATGTTTTTTTGTTTTTAGAATTATTGCACGGCTTAAACGGAGATTTGTATTGAAATTTGAACATGCACGATGTTCACAGATAAAAAAATACAAATACTATTTGCAAAGTTTACAAATAGGATTTTGACCATGGTCTCACTTTGTATTAGTAAATGCCAGCCAGTTTTTGCAGCTTTAATTTGATTTAAATAATCCTGTAATTTCAGCAGGCATTAGGATTTATGTGTGTGCTTTCTAAGGCATCTGAGAAATGTTCTCTGTCTTAGCAGCTCATTGCTAAAACATGCAGGGTGGTGGTGGGGAGTTAATAAAGGTTGCACACTTTGTAGAATGGTAGAGATTTCATGACAGAGAAAATACTGACTGTGACAGTGAGTAGCACATACACACACACACTGATGGTGAAATAATACTGACTGCACGTCATGGCTCCAGGTATGTTTGGCAGAGGTCGGGGTTAAGTCACAAAGAATTTTATCCCCCAACATTACCCACTGCCCAAAGACTGACAGACACCTGCTTTGGGTCATCACGTCTCAGTCCAAACAGTGCATGCTTATGCACGCACGCATGTGTGTTTACAAGTTTATTTTTGTTTTACTTTCACAGTTATTCATTTTATTTGCTTAGAAGCTCACTTTTCAATTACTTTGTTGTGCATGTTTGGTGGTGGTACTGGTATTGTGCATGTCTATGTGTGTGTGTGTACTGATACTGGTATTGATATTAAATGAAGTATTGATATCGGAGATTTGACCTGCTATCCAGTAACAGAAGCCCTGAGTAACAAGTCATGAATAAAATTAAAGCGCTTGCATGTCTACATTTTGGTCCAGAGAAGCGTATATATTTCAAATGTTCTGAAAAAGAAGGATTTTATACCAATTATCTTGATATGATCCTATGACCCCAAATTAATGGTCCAATGTTCAGTCAAAGTAATGGATCAGACTGGTACTCGCTATCAGCTGATGCTAAAGATTCAAAGTCAGCATCAGCACTGAGAACATGGTATCAGTACATCCCTATATGTGTATGTGGTGTCCTTAAGTCACCTGGCTCTCCAGGCACATCTGTCCGGTGACCGTCGTAGCCATCCTCTCCTGCTGCTGTTTCTGCTCCTTCAGGCTGCTCTGCTCGACCTGCAGCGAGCTCTCCAGCGCCTCCAGCTCATCCTGCAGCACATCACAGACACCGCATCGTCTTCATCTCACACATGCACGACTGATCTGCTCTGATGTGTTCAAACACTTCTTTCAAAAGATACCTACATTTCTGATTTGCCATACTGCTGCTTCATTTAGATAAATACAAATTGGAAATCTCAGCAATAGGTTGGATTCTACAAAGCATGTATACTGAGTTTTTTAAATAGTGGTTAAGTAATTTTGTCTAATTTTGTCTTTGCAAAACTAAATTGAACTGTGCTGCTCAAAAACAGGAGAGACTATTCTTTAAATCGTATCCTCAGCTACTGAATCATGAATCGAATCAAATCTCTGCTCAGCTAAAGATTCAAACCCCAACACTTACAGCATCAAAGTGTTCCCATTCATGGGTGGCAGGTGTTGAGGTAGAATCTGTCCCTGTGCTCTCCTTCAGCTCCTTCTCTTCACTCGGTGTCTTTTCCTCCTCTTCTTCCTCTGCTTTCAAAGCAGCCGGGGCGCTGAGAGCTTCAGTCCCGCTCTCCTCCTGTTTGTCTGTTTTGTTCTCATCTTCATGGACCTCAGCTGGCGATACCCGTCCCTTCACCTCTATGAGCGAATCATCTGCGTCGTCCTCATTTGATTCTTCTTCTGACACATCAATGAAGCTTTCTGTGGAGACAGATAAGACACGGCACTTCTGGTTAACACCGCTTGTTTCAGAAGTAATGTGCAAGTCTGTTTTATGATCTCTGTTACCTTCCGAGTCACTCTGGTCGCTGTCCTCTAACTTCACAGCCTCTCCATTCCTCTCCTCCAGAATTCTGACGGTGTCTTCAGTCCTCTTGGTGTTTAAGATCTTCTGATCGGAGGCGGCTCCTTCAGACCGACCTGAACGCTCATCTTGATCTCGATCCAGGCTCTCTGCAATCCATCCATGCACTAATTCTTTTCTTTCCACCTCTCCCTCTTTCTCCTTCTGGGCTTCGCTCCCTCTCCCTATTTCTGTCCCTGTCACGTTCCCTCGCTTCGGCTGCTCCACCGTCTTTAACGCTTCTCTCTCACTCTCTGGTTCTTTTTCCGTGTCAGATTGTCTCGGAGGTTGCTCCAGCGCTGCAGAGTTGCGAAGCGCTTTATTTCTCTGCGCTATCACCTGCTCCATCTCATCTTCGGAGCTGCTGTCCAACAAACGGTCTCTGACACGTACAGCCTGGCCTGACAGGTTTCCCTCAAAACCCGAGTTCCCGCTGGACTGAGAGTCGATGAGAGGTGCGTCATCATCAGCTTCTCTCTCTTCCTCTGAGCTGCTGATGACCAGCTGTGGCGCGGGATGCTGGCGATACGCCTTCAGGTCAGTGGGCGAGCTGGCAGTTTGAGTCCTACTTTCAGCCAAGCCGTCGTCGTCCTCCTCTTCAGCCAGAGCTTGTTGGATGGCCAGCAAAGTACGAGGAGACATACCGCCACCTCCCTTCTCCCGGTCCTCCTTCTCCTCGTCTGAACTGTCACCCATGGCAGCCTGGATGGCCTTGAGCGTGCGAGGTGAGGGGGGTGCTGTGTCTTCTCGAGAGGAAAGAGAAGGTTGCGATGCAGAGGGTTTGGGCTCAGAGGAGGGGCCGCCCGCCTCCTCCTCCTCCTCTTCCTCCTCCTCACAGATGGGACGCCACAGCGGCTGAGGTCTATCTGCTCCTCGCTTCCTGCAGCCTGACAGGGGGCCACCAGACCAGGGCGAGGCCACACGTTGGCTCTCTGGGGCCTTCTCAGTCTTCGTGGAGCCTGGGAAGCAAAAGGCAAATTTTAGACTCAGGACACACCAAGCCGATTTCAAAGACTTCACATCGACTGACACCGACCATCACATCGCTTTACTTTGCCTCACAGTCTCATCCAGCTGAAGACAAACTACTGTGTAATAAAATCAATAAAACTGCCTCACCTTTAATAAGTATATAGTGGGAGTTGTCCTCTGAGACCAGACGACGTGACTCCACACTGTGACTCTCCTGGTCTCCATCCTCTCCGTGGAGCTGAGGAGCGCCGCCGACACTCTGCTGGCTCATCTCTCGCTCCACACCCTCCAGGCGCTGGTTCAGCTTGTTCCTCTGCAGCAGGCCGGCCAGCTGGTACTGCGAGAAATCCCCTGAATGCTGAAAAGGGAAATGACAGGGACTCGCTGAGGAAAGTCTGCAAGTGTGTTTGTGTGAGAGAGAGGGAGAGAGAGAGCACATGTGTTCGTACCTCTGGAGGTTTGTGGTACATGGTTCGGCGTCTCTTCGTAAAGTCTTTTATGTCTTTGAGGATCTCGTGTTTCATCTCAGGAGGAAGGCTGGCAAACTCCTCAGAGTTGATGTCCACAGAGTTGGGGTTGTCATACAATTCACCCTGAGACACAGAAAGAGACCTGGCTTTAGATAGCAATTATCAAAGAGTGCTGTCATACAAATTAACTCTCCTCATATCACATGTTTCTTGTTATTTCAGATTAATTTTAAAATAAACCTTATGTGTGTGTTAATTTAGCTGTTACTAAGGTGATATGGTTACAATCAAATATCACAGTATATTTGATCAAATACCTCAATATTGATATTTTAAGGTTGAGAATTGGTGCTTTCATAAGATATTTACACAAAGAGATTTTTGATAACCAATCATTAGAATATGATGACCAAGCAGGTAGAGACAATAACAGAACAGTTAGAACAGACTAATAAGTTCAGAAAATTGCATCCCTATACTGTATTGGAAGCTCTAAAACCGGGAAAAGACAACACTGATGCCATATCCAAAAAACCCAGACATTATCACGATATTTATATAGTATCAATATATTGTCCAGCCCGACCTGGTACATGTGGTAATCGCTCGCCATCTGCTCCCGCTCTTGCTCCTCCTCCTCTTCTGAACTACAGAGGAAAAGGAAACAGTAGAGCAGAAAATAAATCATAAATCATGAAATTTTTTCCAGTAAAGTCGTTAAAAAATGGTCACAGTCTCAAAATCTCAATGAATGTACTTGTCACTAAATAAAAACCCTTTTCAGCGCACTGACCTGTTTTTGTCCTCCTCCTCTGCGGGTGGCAGGGCTGGGAGAACATAAATGTCATCCACCTCATCCCTCCTCACACTGGAGATGCTGGGTAGAGGATCCTTACTGTCAAAGAGAAAAACAAGAGGCAGAGGGTTCAGCCACTCAACTGAGGATGTCAGGATACCAGAATTTTGGTAGCTGATTACTGATTCAATTCAAAAATTCAATACAATTCAACATTTAAACATACAGGCTAAGGCATCATCAGTCAAAGAGTGCAGGATCAAGTTGCATCTAAAGACATTAATATTGGTATTAAAGTATTGATTCTTGTGACATTCTTGCTGCAGACCATGATCTTGTCTACTCTTTGTCATCCATTTACTCCCCCTGTCCCTCACCTGCGGTCTCCAAGTGCAGCTTTGATGGCTTGTCTCTTCAGGAATGTCTTGAGGAGTTTCTCATTGGTCTGTTTGGACTCACGACTTAACTCCTCCTTCCTCTGTCTCCTCAGGGCCTGCGGGAAAGCCACAGCGAATACCCAATACCTGTTCATTTGGTGATTGTTACAGACACCAGCTTACACGGTTCAGGTGACCAATGAACCTACCAGGGTCTGCTTCTTCAGCAGGGGTGCATCTCCATCAAACACAAAGACTGGCCGTATGCGGAAGAAGAGCAGCTTACAGATGCGGTGGAAGAGAGTGAGGAGGTGGGCGTTCTGGACACTGTTCCCTTCGCGGTCCCTCACACCCTTCACTGCCTGGTTCAGCCAGATGCTGATGTCTGGAGGCCACTGGTTAAGGCTAATGCTATGGCTTCATATAAAACAGTTTTACCACATCGCTAGGATGACTAACAGTGAGGAGTGAAAGAGAGAGGGAGAGAGAGAGAGAGAGAGTGAGAGAGAGAGAGAGAGAGAGAGAGAGAGAGAGAAAACTAAGTGAGGATACCCACAGCTAGGATCTTTCCTTCCAGTGTCTCTGGGTTGATGGGCCTCCCAGTACTCTCCAGCAACTTCCACAGTCCGTGCACTCCCATGATGATAACTGCAAAACAACATAAAAAATAACCCGAAATAATGTGAATACCTAAAAGTTTAACACGCTTCAAGACGTTAAAAGTGCAACGCTGATTTGTGCACGGTCGCTTTTCACCTACCAGATCAGTGGATAACATAACCGACATAACATAAAAGGCACTTTTATAAATGATGGTAACAATATTTGTGTCCGTAGAGCAAACATGAACTACAACCGAAAGTTCCGCCTCGGCAACGCCGGTTACATTCAAGTGTTACACCTTATGGCTCCAGCGCCCACTTTCTGATCTCAAATCAGATTTATAACATTTGGTTGCTCCGAGAATAGGACTTGGAAATTTTAGAAGCCGATTCAGGATCAGCTTTGTGTTGACGGGACATTTCAGCGACGTTGCCACTCGTCAGAGACCAACTGTGTCCGGTTACCCGGTGACAAAATAAATAGCCTGCCGCTCACAACGAATTAACCGGGGAGAAAGAGTCCATTGTTTGACGGTATGTTAGCCAATATTTTGTATAAGAATTCAGTCCTAAGTTACGTATACTGGGCAAAAATATCCTCGCGTATACATAGCTTGAATTAACGTTAGACGATTTTAGCTTGTTTCCCTTTAACCGCAGTTGTTTTCTTCCTTCAACGTTGTTATCTACGTGGCTAGCAGCTGACTAGCCACAGTTAGCTTGCGTCGTTAATCAGTAACAAAACAAAAGCTAAACTGAAACAAGCCCAATAGTAAACTTTGACCTTTTCCTAGTGTTGTGTAGTCGCTAATGTAATAACAATACATGTCACCCATAGGACATATAACAGGCTGACGGGACCGTTCAAAATCAGTCTCTGTTGGCAATAGTGTTTGATTGACAAGGTTCAGGTAATTTACAGTTAAGGGAATATCTCAGTTCAGTCGGTAAGTGTAGCTTTTTTTAAGAATGAAAGCATCATATGTGGCTGAGGACACCCATGCGGATTGTATAATGATAGTGGTTTATTTTCTGTTTTCTGGCAAAACCACTCTATAAATTTTATACAGTTAAGAATATAATTTGGGTTAACATAATCAGTTTCCCATTTATTGTTAATGTGGTACTCCAGGCTTAATATTTTGATGGCTGACACGTGCCAGGCTTCTCTAATTCTCTGGTTTCACGCTTTGAGAGAGAATAATTTATCTTCACAATTTCAACATCAATTTCCTACAAAAGATAGAAGTGTTAATGAAATGTTGATCTTCTTCGAATTATCACAGGTGAAAGAGCCAAGCGGCGCCCATCCCGTCTACCGTCTTCCTTCTCAAGTAACCCACCTCCAACCATGACGACTGCTGTGAGAGGTATATACTGCTTTTGTATAGTGTGTTTACATTTCATACTGTTATCTATGTCTTCCATCTCTGCTCAGCCAGTGGCAGCAGACTGATGAGCATTCCTGATGAAATTCCTTCTAGGGTGGTTTGAGATTACTTTAATTCATCACAGGATGACTCTCAGTAGCCATGTTCTCCATATTCACCATTCTCTTTAAACTCTTTGGTTAAGGAGCAGGAATTTTCCCTTGCTCAGCTTGCATTTTAGATACAGAGTTGTGGTAAGAAAAGGAACACAGCCCTCAAGTAAAGTAAAGATAGTTAGCCTGAGACTGAGTCCTTTGTTTGTTTCAGATGCTCATGTGCCCGTCAGAGGCCCTGGTGACGGCATGGAAACCGACAAACCGCCGGCCGTGCTGGAGATTGTCACGGATACGCTGCCACCAGGATCAACTGCAGTACCCCTCCTGAAGGTGGCCAGCCCCAAACACAGCCCCAAATCTACCCACACCACTCCCTCCGCTGCCCCTCAGCCTTGTGGGGTGCTCCACCTGGGTAAGGTGAGTCGAGAGGCCTGCACAGAGGTGGAGGCTGTGAGGATTGTTGTTCCACGCGCTGCTATCAGCCGGAGCGGGCGTGCAGGGCCCGTTGAAGGGAAGGGGGAGGCCGGGCAGCAGGCTGAGGAGCAAGGCTCTCCTTCCCCCCCTCTGGTGGAGGACTGGAGAGGAGCGCTGGAGAAGCTGCAGAACTCTGAACGCAGGCTGCTGCAGGACAAAGAGGGCCTGTCCAATCAGCTCCGGGTACAGACAGAGGTAAGGCCCAAATGCAATGGATACACTTGTCCTGGGAATTGATTTATTAGGATATTAAACCTCTGCTTTCCCCCCATGAGATCGAGGAATAACAGAAGTAGAAAGGTGTATGAATTTATTACTGAATTAATTCCAATGTTTTATGTAGATTTTTTTGTAGAGGTGGGGGTAATTTTGGCTTTTAGACTCTAGTTTGCTGCTTGACTCATTCCAGGATGAGTTCCAGTGGGTGATGCAGTGTAACAATAGCGCTTTTTTTGGCTACTATTACATTTTTCTGCTATGAGGGATGTGCACTAACTTACTTTCCGAATAGATATATAGTATATCCTCTGCTGAGAGATTCAAGTGACTGGACAATTTCATTTGTTCTCCCCTGTCCTAGGTGAACCGCGAGCTAAAGAAACTACTGGTGGCCTCGGTCGGTGATGATCTGCAGTACCACTTTGAGCGTTTGTCACGGGAGAAGAACCAGCTGATTCTGGAAAATGAGGCCCTGGGCAGGAGTCTGTCACACACTGCAGAGCAGCTGGAACGCATGAGCATACAGTGTGATGTTTGGAGGAGCAAGTTCTTGGCTAGCAGGTTTGTAGTGGTCTGAGTGAAGGGTGTGTGTTGAGAAGAAATGGCTGGAGATGATGGAGGGAGACATGGAAAGGGCTAAGATCTTTGTATCAGAATACATCCCGCTACTGTCCTCCTTTTATATATTTTGCATAGACTTGCACATGTAGCAGATTGAAAAAAGGCACTCTCTGCCACACAGAAACACCTTCAATTAATAGTTGGTAACCATTTAAAAACATGTAGGCTAGCAGTGTGGTCCAGCGCAATGATATATGGTTTCTTGTAAACAAAAAGGTAACAGGTTTCCAAAGGGTCATGGAATTTCTGGAAAGTCATGGAATGGAATTTGAAGTGTTTAAAAAAGAAAAAAAAACTAATTCTACATTTATAGAGATTATGGAAATGCAACATTATAGTAATGGAAAGTCATGGAAAAGTCAGGCAATTTTACATTTGACAGAGTGGGAACCTTGCAGACAGTATCCAGTAAAGTTCCAAATAATTATTGCTGTGTTGAGTGATTAGTTGGATCATTGTTGTCTCTTCAGAGTGATGGCAGAGGAGCTGACAAATGCCAGAGCAGCTCTGCAGCGCCAGACCAGAGAGGCCCAAGGAGCAATTCAAGACCTGCTGTCTGAGAGAGAGGAGTTCTCCAGGGACATGCTGCTCACTCACAGGTGTCGTGCACACTCGAATGTAACTCATTTACACATGGCAAAGGAAATATGCTCAACTGGCACAAATGCTTATGACTGAGTCTGTGAGCTTGTGTATTAATGTGCTGGTATTTCCACCATCAGGTCTCTTGAGCAGCTCCTGGTGTCCCTGCAGTGGGGCAGACAGCAGACCTACTACCCCAGTGCTCAGCCCCTCAGCACGGGTGAGCTGGCCGCAGCCAATCATAAGCTAGCAGACTCCATCAACTCCCACCTTCTGGGCAACATCAGCAACAGTGTTGTGAAGAGCAGCAGCGCGCCGACGGAGCAGTTATGCAACACACCAGCCGAGAAGATGGCTGAGAAGGTCTGGTCCCAGATTTCAGCTTTTCCAACAATACCTTGTGTACTCACTGTGTGTTATAGCCAGTGGTGGAAAAATGCCTCCAATCTTACTTAAGCAAAAGAAGCAATAGTGTCTCTAATCTCCTATCTAATCTCCTTTAGAGTTAAATAATTGATGCATTAACGTGTAAGAAACATTCTAATGTTGTAGTTGTAATTACTCCATAGACTTTGTACCATTTTGTTTTCTAATATTTATCATAAAAGCAGAAGCTCATGCATCTCTTCTCTCTCACTTTCCATCTCAGGTGCTGAAGATTTTAGATCCAATTTCCTGTTCAGAAAACAAGGCTGAGCCCGCACTCGGTGACTCCTCCCCCTCGACGTTTCTGACCAATAAGAAGAGCATTGGCAGGTTTCACCCATACACGCGATACGAGAACATTACTTTCAACTGCTGTGAGCGCTGCAGTGGAGACATCATCGTGCTGTAGAGGTCAAAGGGCGGCCGTGTGACCCCCCGGCTTCTGACATCCACACAGGGTCAAAGCTCATTTGAAATACTCAGAGGTCTGAACACAAGAGTGAACTCTGGGGAATACGGGTGCTCTGAGTTATGTGACTTCTACAGTCAACACCAAAAGGCAGCCTTTCTATCTCTCTCATACACACACATACATACACATGCACGCACACACACACACCGTATCTATCTATTATCTATGAGTCTGCAGCTAGCCATTTCAATGTAGCAGCACCATGGATTTATTGCATACAATGTGATTTCCCTGTTTTCTGATGAACAGTTTTGAGTTGTGTTGGCCTGTTTATTCTGCTGGTTTTGACATTTGATCTTAAATGGATGAAAAAAAAAAAAGGCGATGTCCTTTGCTTTCAATAACCATGATGGAATAGTGATGAGTACAACATGCTTTAGAACCACTTCAACAAGGTTCAAAACCCTGGAAAGTGGCGCTCATCGCTTGGTTATGATGTAAAGATGATATTAGTGTTCCATGAAAAATGGCACTCATAACGACTTGTATGTTGGGCTAGAGTGGAATGAGTTTTACTTGTATCAGTTTCCCTATAACTCCACACATGCAAATTAAAAACAGTCTGGATTTCAGGAGTTGAGGCGAGCCTGAGGCATCTCAGGGCAGTCTGTAGGTGAAATAACCCTGCTGTCACTATTAGGACACACAGGAGTAAGAAGAGAGAAAGACCACCATTATATCTCGTCACCTATGATGTAACATACAGTATAATCACACAAAGAGTACGACTTCAATTTTAGTGCTGCTTCAAAGGAAATATTGAGTGCAAAGAATCATATTTTTTAAAGTATTTTCTCAAAGTGGTATTATTTAGACTTCAGTTACTGAGTATTTTATTTATTCTGATTTGTTTTCATAGATGTATGTCCTATTCATTTTAAAGAATTTCTTTAATCTTGCAAGGCAATTTTGCACTACAAAGCAAGTGAGATCTTTGGACTGTAAAATAATTAGTACAAAATAAGTAGTACAAAAGAGTGAGCATTATTATTTAATACATTATTTAAAAAATGTACTGGGACAGCTGTTTATGCTTTACATGCCTTGGAATACACATACTGTGGAGCATCTTGCAAAATAATGCACCTGCCATTTGAGATTTTCCAATATCGTACTGTATATTATTTTGGTTGATTTCATCTGTATGGACAAGTTTGCTTTTCCCAGTGGTGACGAAAACAGCAGAAGCAAACTGTAGAATGACATATAAACCTTTTATCTTTGTAAGATGTTTCCATGTCAGAGACCAAAATAAACATTTTATACCTCTGAAGTGTCTTGATTCTGTGTAATATGGGTGTTGCACTACACAGAAAAGGATAACCAGACACAATGATCATGAATATAAGTATTAAAATGTTTCACCTGCAACCACTGCAATATTTCATTCTATTCCGTTAAACAGTCAACCTTTGACATTTCCCCAGAGTCCCTTCACCATTTAGTGTGGATCAAAGCAAACGTCCATAATACCAAAGTTAACTGACTTGTGTGACTTGACATTCATTTCCTCCGCTCAGATCTTCTTGCTCTTTGCTACACCTTTTCCCTCCACCTTGTTTTTAAATGATACCCTTATCTTGGTTACACCTGGTTTGTTTTCCCTGTCTCCAGTCGGTCCTGCCGTCCTGCTCACCCCCATTCTGTCCCTAATCTTTTCTCTGAGGGGGCCTGGGAGCTCCAAGTCTTTATAGGAATTGGAAAAACTTTGGTCTCCACTTTTAAATGTCCCACTATTATTTCTTTCAACTCTTCTTAACGGTCTTTCATGGTCATCTCTCTGTCCATGATGTGTCATTCTTTTATCTCTGGTGCCGTGGTTAGTAACCTGTCTCTCCGTCTGCTGTGGATAGAAGCCATCATGCTTCCTTGTAGGCACAAACTTCAGTGCCTCTTCCCATTTCCCAGTGTCCTTGACTGTCAGCATGATGCGGATCATCTGGTCCAGAGTCAGGTTTTTCGCCCCAGTCTCCCAGTGGAGGAACTCGTCCAGTGGCAGACGGGCTGTGGCCAGCTTCAGGCGCTTGGCATTAGCCAAGGACAAGCCTGACTGGATGGAGCGGTCCACAAGTGCTCCAATGATGTACACCTTGGAGTGGTCAAAGGTACGGAGAACATTAGGGGAGTCTGCGGTGAGGTAGACCAGCTGTTCATGGGGGAACATGTCAACATGGTGCAGGTCGGAGGATGTGATAAGCAGGCGGTCCCAGACCTCAGCGCCATAACGCTTCAGCAGCTCCCGCTTGTAGGCCCCATCTGGCTGGAGGTTACAGAAGTGAAGGTGGAAGGGTTCGCTGGCACGGCGGTTCGACCCTTCCACCTCCATCAGCTGGGACACGGTGTTGTCCACCTCCTGCTTGGACATGTTGTTCTCATAGCTCATGTCGAAGACCAGCGGCTGACCAAACCTCATGGCCTGGGCACTCTTCCAGGCCAGCAGCTTGTCCAGGGACCGGTCCCAGAACTGCAAGAGGAAAGTGTTTTTCAAAGTCTGTTCTCTCAGGTCCTTACTGTCACTGTCACTTTCCAACCTGGCTGCCTTCATAGCCCTTTTCTGCTGCTGCTTCTCCTTACGGGCCATCTTGTAGCCCTCTTTAGTGGCTAGGAACTTGAGATACTTCTTCTTTGAGGACTTGGTGGTGAGCTTTGCCAGTGTCTGAATCTCTTCATCAGTCATCTTCTGTGGTACTGCCTTCCCAGCTTGCTGCCACATTGCAACCAGTTCCCGGGTGGCCTCCAGTGTGGAGCCACCCTCAATATCATCTCCTGGTTCTCTGAGAGCTGCGTCCTCTTCCTCTCTATCACCCCCTTGTTGTTTTTCATCTACCACAGCCTGGGATCTCATTACAGATTTCCATATGTCCAAGTCTATTTTCTCTCTCTCCTCTGGTTGCTCTGTTTTTGGCTGGGGGATGTCTTTCCTTAATGAGCACCCAGTGCTTAGGTGACGGACAATAGGTGCGCGGCGATGATAGGAAAAGGCGTTGGCACTGATGTTGAATGGGAGTTGTCTGATCATCCGCATCTTTGCACCAGAGGATGCCGTAAGACCGCATTTCCATAGTTCATAGAAAACCGGCGAGGTAAAGAACCGCATCATCGCAATAAATCAGACAAACCTGCGTGTCTGTCGCTGCTGAGCTGTCAAAGTTTGGTCTCTCAGGTTCAGGTGGACCAAAAGGAGTGCAAGACGCGGTCTAGTTTCTTCTCCACTATCACAACATTTAACTCAAACATGTATAATAAATAAACCCTACCGGATCTACCTGTTACTCCTGAAATCTGGTTTACTCAAATTAACATCCATGCTTGTCAAATACTGTGGAAAGGTCACGTTGTTTTGTGGTGTAACGCTGTAATATGTCGTAGTGAAATGCGGCTCTTCCTTATTTTATACCTCCATGGACTCGACGGCACAGCTTGTCTCTGGCGTTGAATGTTTGCTCAGTGGAGCATCTTTCATCATCATTTTCTCACTTAAATAGAAATATTTATAATATTTTGTGATAGTTAATATTCCTTATAAAATAACGTGTAATGGGAGACGTAGTTTCCAGACGGATAATTTACATGGTTGCACAGATACTGCTATTTGTAATGTTGTTATATTGAGGCCTGTGTAACGTTATTTCATTTGTTTGCTTTGAACAATGAGTCTGTTTTTACCCAAATTATCGTGCAAAAAAGATATAGATGAGGTTATCAAGGGTGTTGCAGAAAAGGTCGTAGTTTTGAGGTTTGGAAGAGATGAAGACTCAGTTTGCCTCCAGCTCGATGAGATTGTAAGTCAGTTTGCTAGCTTGTTGGGAATTTGGCTTTGCTAGTATCAACCGCCTGACTGTAATTATAATGTCACAGTTACTTTTTTGCTGATTCATAATTTCTTCCCTACTTTAGTTGTCAAAAACTGCCCACGACTTGAGTAACATGGCGTCGATCTATATCGTTGATGTGGATAAAGCTCCGATATACACCAGATATTTCGACATCAGTTACATCCCATCCACAGTTTTCTTTTTCAACGGACAGCACATGAAAGTGGATTATGGGTAAGAGACAGAAGGGTGTTGAAATAAAGCTCAATTCTCTTTTTGTGTGTAATTGTCTGTCATGTTTGAAATGTTATTTTAAAGCCATTTTAACTACCTAGCCTTTACATCATATGGAAATTTACATTATGTGATAGCTCATTTAAAATTATGCTATTCTGATTGTGCCTGGCATACTTTGGTATAATTTCGTTATTTTCTTCATCCACCACGGTTTGCTGATATATTACTACATCACTTTACCCACTTTCAGCTCACCAGATCATACCAAGTTTGTTGGCAGCTTTAAGACCAAGCAGGACTTCATGGATCTGATTGAGGTGATCTACAGAGGAGCCATGAGGGGGAAGATGATCGTCCAGAGTCCCATAGACCCTCAGAATATTCCCAAATATGATTTGCTCTACCACGGGATTTAGAGTGGATCATACATCACAGTGGATCTACACATGACCTCCACAAAGTGACCGTTGATCATAATGATCTGTTACAGACTGACATAAACTGAAAAAAGCAGGAATGACTTTCAGCTTAAATTCTCAGAGAATATTCTAATATTAAGATATATTTTCATTTACGTGATTAGATTAGGAGTGCTGAATTAAGATCACTCATGGCCTTATGTGTAAGGTGTTTTATATTCGTTCTTTGATAGGATGGATGTCAGAAAGCGCTGTACATCACTCCTTAATTCTTGTCACTTTGTTATATTAAAAGAAACCAAAACAGCAAATCTCTTGGAATTAAGTATTTGGTGTTGAGAATTACATATTGCAAATCCTGGAATTGAAAAGATATATGTAGTGCATACACACAATCTAAAATGACTTGTAACACTTTGTTTAAATGCTTTTGTTCCCATTATCAACAATATTTGCTCATTGAGTTTGATAGACTGGGTGGCACAGAAGTCTTGAGTTTACATAAATTAAGTTCTGCTGTAATGAATTCTGCTGTTTTTCATTTCTTTTTCAGACATGTTACATTTTAAGTTGTTTTGCTGTTTCCCATGGAAATGCAGTAATAAATCAGTGGAGTTACAATTTTTTTTAATCTGATGCAGATGCTATGTGGTTATGCTTTAATTTTAGATTGCACCATAAGCTTTTTTTCTTGTTTTACTCACTGTTTATGCCTTGTTTTGTGCTTTCATTATGGTGTTTTGTGGTCTTAGATATTTTCAGCATGTAAAGGATTCATTCAGATTTTCACGGTTCTTGGGATGCTTCTTCAGACTTCAAGTATATTTTTCCTTTGCAGTGTTGGTAAGGACTCATTCTGATTCTTGTTGCTCTGTATAAGGTTGGATACTCACCTTCCTGCTTATAGGCTGCAGCATATAGAGGGGGTTATAATAGAGCACAAACTACAGTCAGTTCAGTATCAGAAAAGAGCTTGCAGGCTGGTTGTTGGCTCCTGGAATGAGTCCTGAGTCACTCAAATCCTGTAGTAGAACAAGAATGTCCTCAGTGAAGTATAAGCAGGGATCTGTAGTACATGAGAGAGGAATGACCTGCGTTTCAGCATCAGCTCCATTCAAAGCACCACAACAACACCACTGCTGATTAGCATGAAGAAGAGCTTAGTGTAAAGAAAGTCTTGTTCCTCTTTTGGTCAAAAAAATAATGATGATCACCCTAATAAGTATATGTTTTCTTCCATTAGTTATTAGTGCAGAACTGCTGCAGCCTTTGATCTCACTGAAAGATGATTTCTACAAGCGTTAAAGTAATTACAACACTTTGAACTTTTCCACTGGAAAATGCAGTTAACAAAAACAGGAATGAAATTCCCAACCTTTGCATCATCTGTTTCATTATTTCTTTTAGGCATATACTGAGATAATAAATAAGTACAAAACCATGTTTTATTTTAGTTTATTTTGAAAACTGTCATGTGAGAGAATAAACTTATCAAAACGTCCAAAATATATATTCAATTTAAAAAAGATTTTTGTCCATCAACAAATTACTGACACTTCTCTATTCCTGACACCTAAAGCTTATCCACTGAGACTTTGCTATGTCATCGGACTCAATTTGTCTCTCACTCTCTTTGATTGTTTCACATTTTTTTATTTTGCCCTCGGTCTCATGTCTGATCTGTGTTTGTCTCCCTTTGTCCCTTTGAGACTAAAGCTGTATTTCCGTGTCAGCGGGAGGCTCCACATTCTCTCTTCTCTGTGACGATGGTTTGGATGTTTCGTCTTGTGACTGAGCCTCCCAAGAGGGGACAGACGGTGATGATGATGTCTCAGTGTTGCCATTCTTCTCTTGAATCCAGACTGCATACAGAGGGTTGGTCCTTTCATCAAACTGTATCGCAAAGTCAAAGAGATGGGAGTCAGCTGAGACAGCAGTAATTATGTACACTCATTTGGTTCACTTGTTTGCTCAAACATTACATAATCAGAATGAAAACATGGCAACATTGACTTCCATGCTGCTGTTAATGATTAAATAAAAGATCTACTGTGCTGTCTTGATGGCTCACCTCTGACTGCTTCTCCTCTGTCTTGGTGTCTGGAGTCTGGCCTGATGATCTTTTACCTAAATTGAGATAATATAATGAGACATTTGTGGGCTTCTGTAATGGATGTAGACATGCATTGTGAAGTAACTTTAAGTCATTATGAGTCATTTATCATTTATTTGTTTATCATCATTTATAAATTCATGATTCCTTACCTGTGTATTTCACAGCAGCTCCCACACCAACACAGACTAAAATAACACCAAACAGGCCCAGAACAGGCCACTTCCAATGGACCCCATGGAATGCAGACTCCTCTAATACTGACAACAAAGGATACATTTTTTTATAGGTCTACACCCTCCAATCAGCCAGTATCTAATTATAGCTTCCATCTTTTACTGATATTGCTTTTATAATCATCCCAACCCCACCATCTCTACCTGCAGCCCCCCTTGCTGTGCTTGCTTCCTTGTATCCATAGCCCAGGCTCCGGGTGTCTCTGCCCCAGTAGAAGCTGTTGGTACGGAGAGGGAAGAACGGGGCCATGTAGGCCTGAGCTCTCTGGGCCGGATGGATCTGGTCACTGTCAGGATAGGTGGCATCACTGTGGTCCTTTAACCATTTGTCAAGAAGCCTGATGCCCAGAAACACAGCACATAAAAAACGAATCTTTAAGAAAAATCCTTGTTATAAGTTCACTACATGTAGTGAATGCTAATGACAACATGCTCTGATTTTAAGTTCATTACATTCAGGATCCCTAAAACTTCATCTTTATCATCAGTTTGCTCATGAGCCAGGCAATCACATCAAGAATCAATAAAGGTGTGAGATACTTTGATGATCTCTGACCTACTTGTCAACGAAGCAGTGATGCAGCATGAATATAGGGTCATTAGCTGCGGTGGGGACCAGAGACATGGTGCCATTCAGGTATCTGTGGATCAGGTTGTGCATCGAGGCCTTAAGGTGGCGCGAATCCTGGGGAATGTCAAATCCTGGAGAGAGAAAGGAGTTTGTTTTAATCTAGACGTAGAATTTCTCTTGTTCTATTTTTTGTTAGGAGGGAGATAAAACATGCACTGGGTTTTGGATAAAATTTTCTCAGAGTAGGCTACTCTGGTGTGTTTGTTTCAGTGAAGACAATCCACAGAATGAAAAAAGGGAATCTGTACTCTTGAAAAATGATTATCTAATTTAAACAATTAACATTTCCCAATAAAGAGTTTTCAATTTGGAGCACTTTTTGCAATGTGGATATTCAAACTAGGCACAAGTTGTGTGTAATTTTTTAAATTATTAGCATCACATACCAGACTACGCTTGATCAGTGTAGTCAGTGCATGGCTTTTTATACTTTTTATACTTGCACAAAGCTTTCCGAAATCCAGTTGTAGAGGAGTTTCAAATGATTACTGAACAAATTATTGAACTCCAGCTGACACAAAGTCAGTTTTTCTTGATGGCAAAGGAAATTTGATAAGATTAAGCATGAAAACCTATTTGATCTACCTTCTAGCTTGTTACGGAAGCTGTTCTTGGACGTCATGCCAAATGGAGGGGTGTCAAAACTCTCTGCTGCCATCATGTTCTCAACATCTTCAGCAGTAGGGAGTGTTTTGAACATTGGGTCCTTTCCAGGGTTGCGGATCAGATGCCTGGGTGCAGAGGCATCAGTGTGGATGCAAATTATACCAAGAGATTCCTGGTATGGACAAATGGTCTGTGCGGTGAGGAGGGAGGAGAACAGAAGTTAGGCGGGAAAGCACAAGACTTTGGAAATCAGTGAGGATGAATAAATGGCCATTTGCAGCTGTGACATCTTACCTCCCACTTTGAGAAAGGTGAAGCACTGTCTATTTGCCCATTTTCGCCAACTCCCCCAACATACTGGTTGGTGCAGACGTTACAGTGGTCGGTCCTGGTCCAGTCCCAGTATGGCATGTAGAAGTCCTGATCCCCAGTGAGCTCCCTGATCTCCCTCTCGATAAAGAGCAGGAAAACACGGTGCCAGAAGCCAAAAGCGGGGCCCCGGTGTGCAGCATTATTTTCAGAACCTGAATAGCTCTTGGCTGAATAGTAGTGCATCCATACGTACAGGTCATATACACTTGTGTTTTCAAAAGTATAATTCTCCTCCACAGTGGTGTCCTTGCTAATAAGGATCATGTAATTCTTGCTGGGGCTATATTTTGCCTTCTGCAGGTATGAGATGAAGGTCTCCCTCTCCTGATCAGTCATATCTGTTATTTCTTTCCTCTCCACATGGTGCCGCTGCATACATTGTGGTCCCCTCCAGCCCGGCAGACACTGAGAACAGTCAAATCCATCATAGTTGCCCCAGCAGGTGCAGACTGAATCATAGAAGGAACGGGGCCAGTTGATCCTATAGTCGATCGGTTTGGGGAGATCTCTTGCAGGGTGTGGAGCACAGACTCCTCTCCCTGAGCTGAAGCCACAAGGAGAACCGTTCCAGAGGGGGCAACAGGTCCGGCTGTCCAGAGCCTCTGGAGAGGTGCAGGGCCGTGGAAACTGAGCCTCCAGGACTCTGGGGCACAGAAGACACAGGAGGAGAACCAGCCAAGACCCCATGAAGTGACAAGACGGCAGCATGGTGGGAGAGAGAGGGAGACAGATCAGTGTTATACCCTAGTCCCAATGGACTGCTGGGGGGGACGCTGCAGACTCATCTGCCTCCCATCTTGGCGGCTCCTTTTTAAAGCGCGCATGACGTAAGAGCTGCTGGTTTGATCTTTATGCTGCAATATTTGAACAGCTGGAATGTAAGCGTTTCTATGAATTCTTCTCTGTGGTCAGTGCACGTTAAAAAGTGCATCGTCTCTTACATAATGTTATGTTACACAACAGGACCAGACTGTGGTTTTCATCACACTTCCCTCTGCTGTTATTGTATTCAGTAAAGTTTATCAAAAATGTTAATATCATGGCATCATATACTAATGTCTGTGTTGTATCAGCTGTGTCAACAGAGTCATAACGCCCCAAAGTTCAACTGGTTTGGTCAATGGCC
>OMLF01012965.1:0-16827 GCA_900302615.1 Holocentrus rufus | reverse complement strand
GGCAACAGTCACGCGCTCGTGCCAGACAAAGGTTGATCCAGGTTTGTCTGACCGCTCGTGTCAAGTTGTCATTCAGCTCTTTGCCTCAGGACAAGGTGGGTTATCTTACACATGATGTCTACGTTTTATATTTGATGTTTAAGTCAATGGAACGGGAGGCACAGCTGTACACAATGGACACTTGTGATGCATGAAGTGTCCGGTGTAATCTGAGCCAGATTTAGAGCGTGTGATTTGTGTTGACATGATTTGCTATGGTGCTTGCATGTCAGTGTGTGTATTTATATGAAGATTTCCATGCCAAGTTGGTCACAGACAGCCTTGCACTTGTAATGTGCTCATGTGCTCATGTGTGGTTGTAGAATAGGTAAGGGTTATATTTGTCTGTCTTTTGGGATGATGTAGTTTTTTTCTGAACTGCAGAGTTAGGCAAATGAAAGAATAGGTTTAGTTGCATTTTGTGATTAACTTGCATTTTGTGATTAGCCACTATTAAACAATAGTTTAATAGTGGCTTTAATTGATCTTTGACACACTGGGAACAAAAAAATTTGTTCATAAGTTCCCTGAAAGCTAAGGTTAATGTGTCTGAAACAAACAAAGCTGACTTCTACATAGAGAAATAGGTCCTGTTTGATGTCAGCAGGTTCCTCATGTTTTATTGTTTGGTCAACACAGAGAGACGCGTTCTTATAAGCCCTCTTCTCAGTTACAGGCTCTAGTTAAAGGCTAAACAAACACTTGTGACTGTGGTGGTGACAGGCATGAGCTGTGCTCTTCTGGATCTTATATTTACATACACAGAATAAACATCTGTAAGAAATCTGGAGGAGAAATATTTCCTGTGGGGATTTAGGACATCTGTTGCTTGCCTGGGAGTATTGGGAGCACTGGGATTATTGATTTACACACCTTATTAAAGGTAATGTCTTTTTCTGGTAAATCATAAACGTAAATCCAAATCATGAATTAGTGAAATGTATTTTTGCGGTGAAGGGTACTTATGAAGATGTTTGCATAATCATGAGCAAAGACTTTGCCTTCACCACTTCATATTGCCACACCGTAGTTTTGTAATTAGGGTGAACTTTGCCCCAGATAGGGACCAAAGTTATCTTATATACCAGAGGTCAGATTGACAGTCTGATTAGGTCTTTATAAATTATTATATAATAGCAGTCACATTTCTCAGACATATTTGTTTCTAAAAGTTAATCTCTCTGTTGTGTTAAATGGTCACCCTTGGCAGTATATTTAGTTGTGCTTGAAAGTCACTGGTAACAAGTATTTGAATTGTTTCCACAGTTGCAAGATAATTGCACTAGATGGCATGATTTTACTGGGCAAGAGAGCTGGCTTCAGAAAGATATGTAGATTTTAGGGTAACTGTTTTGACAGTTGTTCAATTTCATTTCACCCTGAGCCATCTCTCCCTGAAAAAATCCATATACTGACCATTTTGATGTCTTATATTGAATGAATTATAATAGAGACACAGCATTTTCAGCTGGGTCAAAAAGTTCTTAATGTGTGAGGCACATTTATAAATAGCCATGCAGATGGCCCAACACCCTCTGGCACAATATTCCCAGTTTCAAAATTTACAGCTCTCTTGTACGTGATCATTAGGATTCATGGTTATTGACGCTGACCTGTTGCAGTAACCTTTGTGAATGTCTCAGTCATATAAATAACCAAAGCAGTGCTGTTTCATAATAGTTGTAGAAAAATTTCATCTGCGTGAAGACAGTCTTTTGGAGGATATCTGAACCATTTATGTGCAAAAGTTTCTTGGCATCCATCTAATATATCTCACATTTTCTGTAATTCAAGCAAACACGAGATGTGTGACCAAGAAGATTCTATTACCAGCAATGGTGTTTCAGTCATGGATGGTGACACTGAGAGGTATGTAAGAAGAAATGCATCACAGAGTGAAGAGCCATTGCTTTAACCAAGACCTTTTATCTGGTAATCTGATTTTTACATTAGTCGATATTCGCTGTCATTAATGCCCTCTCTGCCCTTACAGCATCTTTACCCAAAAAGCACAGGCTCTGCTAGACCCTAAACTCTTACAGAACGAGACCCACTCCAATCTCCTCGTCAACGGAGGGGACTCAGACACTGGGTCTGCCAAAACTGAAGACAGAGTAATGCAGAATTCTGCTGCGGTGTTAGCTTCAGAAAGCCAAGACAGTCCTGCTAAGTTAACAGTGACTGAAACCCCATCTGGCAACACTGAGACACCAGCCAAACCTACCAAGCCGGAGGGACCTTCTGGAGGACTTGTATCAGGTAAGAGTCAGGATGTGGTCTTAAGAGACGAACTGAATTGACTTTGGGGTAAATAACATTCAGAGAAAAAAAAAACATTCAGAACGGATAGAAAAGCTATTTTCCTTGTTGGTTTGTCATTTGTGTTAGTAGTCAAGAGTGGAGCAAAGTTTATACTAAGTGTGAAAACTTGTTATGCAGCAATGCAAGGTACTTAATTTAGGATGTACTTTATGAGCAAGAACATCTTGAGGGAATTATACAGTATATCAAATTACAGGTTGCAAGGCTAAGTAAACAAAGCAAAACAGAAAACTACAAAAGTACCTATAAGTACTTATAGGTACAGATAAGACAATAATGTATAAGGGCAAAGAATCTAAAAAATGATTCAAAAAGCAAGTTCATAACATGGGTTTTTGGGGGGTGATTTATGTAAAAGACTAAACTTACTTACCTAGCCTTAGCTCCTCAGGCAGGCTGTTCCACAGTATCAAGACTCTAATGAAGAAAGTTCAGTCTCCTTTGGTCTTAAGTCTAAACTGGAACAGACAAGAGGGCTCTGCCTGCTCTGACCTCAGGTTGCTTTCTGTTTCACAGAGTTAAAGGGTCAGTAATAAACAATAGATAAGGGTTGAATGAACCATGCTGTGCTTTAAAAGTAATTAGCAAAATGTTTAAATCAGAAAACTGACAGTCAGCCAGTGCAAAGGGCTGAAATTGTGGTGATATGATCTGTTTGGTATTACACAAGACTCTTGCAGCAGTATTCTGGGTCAGCTGCAGGCATGGCATTCACTTTTTAGGCAATTACAGAGAATTATAGTAATTTAACCCAGAGCAAATGAATGCATGAATGACCTTCTCCAAACCATCAGTGGATAGCACTAATTTGATTTTCAAAATAGCTCTCAGTTGCAGAAAACATGCAATGGTGCAAACCATTTAACCTGTTAACCAAGGGTTAAATTAGAAGCATAGAGCACCACATGGTTCCTACCTACAGGTTTCACATTTTAGGCCAGGTTGGGTCACTGGGAGATAAAGGTATGTTTAGGAGGGTCTTAGCTACTTAACAATTAATTAAGACACTGTGATTGTAGATAATATTACCAAAGAAAATAAAATGGGACCCAAAATAGAGCCCTGTGGGACCCCAAAAGTTATAGATTGTATCAGCACCAGTCTCAGCACCTTCTTATTTATATTTATTTATTTATTGTCTCATTCTAACCATGCTGGGAGGAAAGCAGCCAATCTCCCACAGTCTCAGCACTGCATCCAGCCTTAAGATCACCTACTCTGTGTTCTATTTTATTTTGTTTACGCAAAGAAATTCAAACGCACATTCCCAAAAGTGCACCAAGCACACTGCAAAATTATTTCCCTTTTTTTGGTAATTGATAACACAGCACCAAAATCCCTTTTGCATAATTTTACAATTCCATAATATTCACGTCTTGTTGAGGATCACTTCCGATCCATAAACTTGTCTCTGTGATGTTGCACAAGGTCATTGGCTGAGCAGCTACACATTGGTGGGCATCAATCCACTAGCCCAACAGCCATGACAGTTCACAGAAACATTTTATGGATTAATCTCATTGTTCCATTATGTTTTACAGTGAACATTTGTATTAATTTGCTTCATTAAGCATGCCATTCTTACTCCTGAAACAGCCAAATTAGAAACTAAGACTTTAATTAATGTAATTCAGGCTGAAAAAAAATCTACTCCATAATAACAGGAACATTGCCCCTGAAAAGCAAGATGGAAAAAAAACTGCGGGCAATGTCAGCCAAATTGTCAGACAGTTTATCTCTGGCACTGAAATTGGCATTATATTTATTGGAGTGTGTTCTGAGGACAGCATTGTGTGGTTTAAGGTTACGTGTTAGGGTCAGAGTTAGGTGTAGGGTTAGGGAATGTGCCCTAAGAACACATTCCAGCAAATATAATACCAACTTGCCTCTCGTACATAGGACATAATATCTCTTAATAGATAATAGATAATATCTTCTACTTGGGAGATAAACTTTGGTTTTGGCCAACATTGCCTGCAAGAAATTGCACAATTGTCTGCATCAGTTTGCAAAAGGAGGTCATGTGTGACCTGCAGAACAGTCAGTGCTATGAAGTGATTCAATCCCAGACTGGAATTTTTCTCAGATATTTTGGTTGATTTTTGGCTTTCTTCTTACAATAAAAAATATATATATTTTGAAATTCTTAAGGTCTATAGCCTAGCTTGCATTGCAGAGTGGAAGTTGGGTTCCTTGCATTGAAGTTGGATCACCAGATGGTCAAAAGTGGATAGGGAAAATTCTTGAGGTCAACAACTGTTAACTGTTAACAATTGATGAAGTGCTAAGGCTCACAGTGTTGAAAGCTTCTTTGAGGAGTTTGATAGGAAAATATCAAAAGGGTGGGTGGAAGACTTCTTGTGGGACAGAGCCTCCCCCGGGAGTACAGGAGAGAGAGAGATTCAAAACAGGTCAATGCTACAAAATTAGACAGATGCTAGGAATGGAATAAGATCCAATACTATGAAGAAAAACTGAGCAGGTATAAACAAGGGATCGCCAGAGACAGTAACAATGCACAGTAATGCCAGAAACCCTTCAGAAAATGACAACACATAACAAAACAAAAAAACAAACAAAAAAGTTTGGAAGATTTTAAAGAAACTGAAATATAGGCATTTTAAATACCTTTTTAAAAATGATTTTTCACATCAAAAATTGCCTGTGCTTTTTTATGCTCTCAGTCTGCCAACCTGAGTCTATTTTTTTATTTATCACATCAAGCTCCTCCGACTAAACTCGACAGGTAGGTAGGCAGGGAAATTCCTTAGGTTCCTGTTTTGTCTCCGGTAACCTGAAACAACATGGCCAGCCCCCTGTTCTCTGAGGAACCTGTAAATCATGTTGCTGCAGCCTCTCTGCATGAATACACGCCCACAGTAGCAGTCCACTGATAGACATGTCTGCATCCTCAGACCTCTCTCACACCTGACTCCCCCTCTCAGTGGTGAGCTTACCTTGTGTCTTGGGTGTTGCGGGTGTCTTCGCCTCCACTACACTATCACTGATGGCGGGTAAATGCAACTGCCCGTGTTGTCCTCATGTAGAAGAGCCTAAGGCGGTTCCTTTGCCAACAGCAACAACTTTGGCCCCTGCTGACCAGCTATGGAGCACCGCCAGAGACCAGGCTGTCAAGCTGAGGATGGAGGGTTCGGGTCCAGGGTCCGAGACTCCCGTGACGATCCATCAGATGTTCCTGGAGACAGTGGAGGGCTATGGCGAGCATACAGCCTTGTCTTATAAGAAAGAGGGCCAGTGGGTCACCGTAACCTGGAGGCAATACTATGAGCAGTGCCGAGCAGCCGCAAAGAGTTTCCTCAAGGTTTGTTTCTTCAGGCACTAGTTTGTGCACGTGCAGAACCAGCACTTAAATAATTTTTGAATAGGTGAATTCAAGTTTTATTATAAGAAGTCCACGTGCTCTGATTCTTGGTATGTTAATGGACTGTTTTACAGAAGTGTCACAGCAGTGTAAACGCAGGTTTAGGTAATAAAAATAACAATTGGGTCGGTTTTGTTTAGGTATGCCAGTGCAAGAGTACAGACAATATCATACATACTTTTGTAATAGTGGACTGGCACTCCAAAATGAAGCCGATCCATCATTAATGTTATGTCAAACACCTGAGTTTCCCCTGCTACCTCATGGCTGTTTACATAAGCCATGTCCACACTAATATTGAGAAATCTGAAAACGCATTTTCGTGACAAATTGTTTTCCGTCCACGCTGGCGTTTTCGGAACGTTTTCGAAAAGTTGGTTATCTACACAAAAACGCCGAAAACGCTTTAATTTGTTTTATAGACATGCGCAGTAGCCTAAATCTGTGGCAACAACGTCAAGTTTATGTTTACAAAAAAGCGATATGAATACAGTCGGTAAGCATCTTCCTCCATTGTAAAATTTGTGGCCCCTACTTCTTATTTCGTACTGTCGCTATTTCACCGTGATCAGACTTTTTTGAATACCTGTTCCAATGGAAAGTCTGTGTATAATAAGCGCCACGAACCCCTCCGTTTTCCCAGTTTACCTTGAAAAGCTCTGTACTTAGTGGATGAAAATGCTGTCTTTGGTGTGGACGGAATCGAAGATATAAAGATGCGTTTTCACGTTTCTAAGGATTAGTGTGGACATGGCCACAGAAGGACAAAACTTCCTTCATCTCCATTATAATCTCCTTGGGGTGAGAAAAGGCTGCTGAAAACCAACACTTGGGTGTGTGAAATTCACAGCTTGTGTTACATCTCCTGTTTCACAGCCATGTCCACATCCCATGAATTGGGGTGGCCCTTGAAATGTGATGTAGGTCAAAAGTAAGTGAGGCACTGTGCCACAGTCTCATTAAAGATACATATTCTAAAAAAAAAAATACTTGTCTTCTTGTAGCTGGGGCTGGAGCGTTACCATGGTGTTGGTATTCTTGGATTCAACTCTCCTGAGTGGTTTATCTCAAACATTGCCTGCATCTTGGCTGGGTAAGAGTACATTAGTGCAACTGTAACTGAGGTACATCAGGTTCCTCGTCATTTACAGTTCATTATAATGCATGAGACCCTTCTATTGTTTTGCACACTTATCTCTCTCTTTGCATATCTTCTAAGTCTATAGTGTCTCTGTGTCTGTGCCCTCACTTGTCAGGGCTGTGGTACAGGAAATTTAATTAAGTTGTTTAGCATCATTAAGATGCTTTAGAAACCTCAAGTGGCTGTTATGCTGGGCATTTCCCCTCAGCTATAGACTCAGCAAAACTTCTGTCAGCATTGGTTTTCTGTATCGCAACTAAGATGATACTAAATTCTAGCACTGAACTTGCTTTTCATAGGTGCTTTTTCCAAAGCTCCAATTAACTGTGAAGGTGTATATATAGCAATAACTAAATTTTGCAAGTCAATTCTAGATGACACTAGTAATCCAAATATTACATAAATATGAACTTAGGTGATTTTAGCAGTAGAGTGAGCAGTACAGAATAAAATAGTGAGCAGAATACAACATATAATTATTAACCAATGACTTTTATGTTGCTGTTGCTTGACAGATTAAGAAAAGCCACAGTGCATTGTGCTGGCAACTGTATGGATTCAAAACCTTGTGTTAGCATACAGTATTTGATTTGTGTCTCAGGGGCCTGGCAGCCGGTATCTACACAACCAACTCCCCCGAGGCGTGCCAGTATGTGGCTGCTAACTGTGAGGCCAATGTCCTGGTTGTTGAGAACCACAAACAGCTTGTCAAAATCCTACAGGTCAGTAACCACACTGCTGCGCTACTCTATGGCACAGCTGTGCCATAGAGGCGTGTTGCAGCTGCTGGCTTTGCAAAAATGAATATAATCACCTCCCTTATCTGACTTATCAGAACGTCTTGTAAAGACCAACTGAATACTGTTTTTACTGTATGTTGGACTCATTCAGAGTCTATGTTTATCGTTAATGGTGTTTACGTAATTTGTCTGTCTCCACAGATTAAAGATCAGCTACCTCATCTGAAAGCCATCATCCAGTATAAAGACGAGCTGCAGCAGAAGTTACCAAACCTGTTTACAGTATGTTTCCTATGCAAAACTTTGATGTAACAGTTAAGTTACATATCTCTGAAACATGAAAGCATGAAAATGTGCCAGAATAGAAATACTGGAGTAAAAGGTGTGTACTATACTGTAGCACACTATCTTACTCATGCAACACCAATATCAGTTGCCATTCCTTTTCAAAATGAGTGGGTCTGTCAGATTGGTGACCCAGATTACTTCTCTGACACACTTAGAATATAGCTCACCTGTGACAGTAGATAAATTACTCAGTGACTCTGCATAGCAAAGCGTCACTAAGTTCAAACAATACAATGATGGCGAAGTTCAGTAGCGTTCACTCTGGATTAAAGCTGCCTGTACTAAACTTAATCTCTGCATCTCTGTAGTGGGCAGAGTTCATGAAGTTGGGAGAGGAAGTGCCTGATGAGCAGCTGGATGTTGTGATTGGCAGTCTTCGGGCCAATGAGTGCTGCACCCTCATCTACACCTCTGGAACCACCGGCAACCCTAAAGGAGTCATGTTGAGCCACGATAATGTGAGTAACAAGGCCTGGGTGAAATACTTTTCCTTCCTTAACTTTCACTGCATTGACTTGCCTAGACTGTATTTTAATTTAATAATATGACCTTTATTTAGCCAGGCAAGGGATTAAAGTAAAATACAAACAAGAAGCAGAGTAGATGATAACCAAATAGAAGAGAAATTAGTTGTGCAAGAAGATAAAGGACAAGTGAAATATATATCTCATTATATAAATGGTAATCAAGGGAGGTTATGGAGTATATCAGCAGCTATGATGAGACAGGACTAAAGTAAAAATAAAAATAAAGGCTACAAAGACATGGCACATGTTAAAACAGAAATGATGAGAGGGGTGTTAGTATGGTAGCAGTTACTGGGCAGGGAAGAAAGATTTAAAAAAGAATTTGTGTTATGTAGTCCTGGAACATAGATGTTGAGATAAATGTGTGCATATTCAGGTCACTCCGTTCACTAGTAGGGACAACAGACGTTTTGCTAAATCAGATTTACTTTGGGGATGTTTACAGTGAAGATCAGCGTCCTTTGCACCAAATGAAAGTCTCTTGACGAGAATTCAAAACAAAGACCAAGGAATGGCCAAGTGAAGATTGTATCCACTGCCTTTAAGGTTTTAACAGACTCCCGTGGCAGTATGCATTGTTTTTATATGTAAATGTGAAGCAGAGTACAGCCCAAAATAGAGCCATGGGGAGCTCCATTCATGATAGGCAGTCATTGCTGCAACCGGTGTTTCAGGTTGCATTCAATTAGGCAGGAAACTAGAAAATCAGGCTGGGGATATTTCATTGCAAAATTGAGTCTAATTTGGGGCATCTCTTCTCTTGCTCCTTAATATCCAGCTCACCTGGACATCCAATGCGGCAGGCGTCATAACAGGGTTGTGCTACGGAGAGGAGGCGGTGGTTAGTTACCTGCCCCTCAGCCACGTTGCCGCCCAGGTCAACGACATGTGGATCTGCATGAAGTTTGCAGGCACCACCTACTTTGCTGAGCCAGATGCCCTGAAGGTCAGGAATCCTTATACACTACACACATGGCAATCAAAAATCTGACAAAATACTTTATCGGATACTCAACGTACATTGACACCCATCCATTTCCCAGGGCTCCTTAGGGACCACTTTGAAAGAGGTGCGTCCGACTGCTTTCCTGGGGGTTCCACGTGTGTGGGAGAAGATGCAAGAGAAGATGAAAGGTATCGGTGCCAAGGCATCCCCAATGAAGAAGAGAGTGGCGGACTGGGCTAAATCCATAGGGCTGCAGTACAACTACAGTGCCATGAATGGGTGAGACAGCAGCAAAGATCGTGAGGAAAAAAGCGAGAAAATGCTCCAGATGTTTGCATATTTTATTAACAATGCCCGTTTCATCCATCGGTGCCATGTTATATCACACAGTTTGTCTTACTGTGATGTTTACAGTCTGTGTTAAACAGCATGTGGTGTAATTTCTCTTAAGTGCAGTGTGTTCATATTACCTATGGCGTCACTCTCCTTCACCTTCATCTGCAGCTGTTACCTGCACTCTCTGTATGACAGTTTGTAACAAACATGATTACATGTTTGTAGGCCTGTGAAAGCTGATGTATTACAAACTCAAAGTAGATTTACCCCATCAATGGCATGCTGCTTATCACCGATCTCATCAGTGATCTCATCAGTGATGGCGCCATTGCCTCATTTTGAAGTAAATATTTCTGATTAAATTCCGTTCCCAATATCACCCTCAAAAATCTAATCCCCTGCCCCGGGTTTGTTTTGGGCAACAGTGAGAATGCAGTGCCCTGGGGCTTCATGCTGGCCAACAATCTGGTCTTCAAGAGGGTGCGTGCTGCGCTGGGCTTAGACCGCTGCAAGGCTTGCTACACCGGCGCTGCCCCCATCACCAAGGACACTCTGGAATACTTCATGAGCCTGAACATGCCTCTGCTGGAGCTGTACGGCATGAGTGAGAGCTCCGGCCCGCACACCGTCTCCGTGATGAACAGTTACCACATCATGAGGTCAGCAGCAAACCACTGTGTAAATATTAAGTTATTTCTGGGTATTGAAGCTCAAATGTTTCATGTACCCCTTACTGACTTTTGGAGCTGCTGAAGTGCAAAGTTGGCTAGTAGAACTTTTGGGTTACAACAGAGATAGAACTCTTTATTTCGACATGTTATTGACTTGTCTTGTGTATGCCCAGCTGTGGAAAGGTGATGCCAGGCTGCAAGACAAAGCTGGACAATCCTGATGCGGACGGGAATGGAGAGATCTGCTTCTGGGGACGACACGTCTTCATGGGCTACCTGAACATGCCTGACAAAACAGCAGAGGCTCTGGATGAAGATGGCTGGCTGCACTCTGGGGACCTGGGGAAACACGACCAAAATGATTTCTTGTACATCACAGGAAGGATCAAGGGTAGGATGAAGTCAAAAAAAAAAATCTTTGCATGTTTGTAGCCTGGGAAAAGAACACGGCAGGACACACCATAACATTTGGGAGCTTTTATTATTCCTGTCTATGAAACAGGGATGTGCACAGGTCCACCTGCTCTCAGTTAACCATTCAGTGTTTGGTCTGAATGAATATTTGGATATCCAGGACATGCTAGCAGTGCTGACTGATTGTATATCTTTAGCAGTCGTTCTGGCTGTGGGGTTAGAGTTTGTTTCAGGTCGGCTTCTGTCACGGTGTTGAGCAGATGGCACAAATATTGTCATAATAGTTTGGCTAGATTCCATTGTTTCTAGTAATAGCTGGATGCTTTTGAGATGATTCACCGTTGTTGTTTTGGAGTCATGGCATGAAAATCAGCTTCCACATACCTTACTCTCTACTCTTGTTTTTCGATTTGATCATAACGACTACAGAGGACAGCAACAGGAGCATGAGAACAAAACAGTGAGAGAGCACTGAAGTTTTTTTTGTTTTGTTTTGTTTTTTATTTATTTATTTATTTATTTATTTATTTTAAATTCACATAAAGTGATGGTTGACAGCCTAAGTGCCTCCTCATTAAATACTTGATCACACAGTTAAACTTTAATAATGCCTGTCACGATTTTAAAAAATATTACCAGGCAAAATCACAAAAGTTGTCCTTAATCCCTGTAAATTAATATTGAAATATTCCATTTGTATGACACATCCTTACTATAAAAGTGGACAGTATTAATGAATGCTTGAAGCTTCAAAATTAGCGCGTCTCTTTGTTGCTTTACCCTGAATATCCTGGTCTTTCCTGCTTGTACTAACCAGTGCACAGACAAGATGCTGATGAAAAGAAAATGACAAATGGTCCTGCAGCCAGTTCAGGAACCCCACAGAAGAATTTCATGAAGCATCTTGCCTATTCCATTCTACGGGATTCATTTGAGAATCAGTGATTTTCAAAGTGTGCTACAGTACTCTTTAATGATAGAATAGAATAGAATAGAATAGAAGAATGCAAGTTCCTTGAAGTCTAAGAGAGTAACTAGTATCAATTTGATATGTTAGTTTAGAAATTGTGTTTTCAGTGAGACAAAAAGAAGAAAAAAATCCCAGAGGCTTAGAAGAATCTCACTTCAAAAGGAGCAAAGACACAAAAAATGACAAACAAAAATGAAACAGGATAAAAGCATCTAGACCAAAGCCAGACATCAGTGAGGCAGAGTGTGAAATAACAAAATCAAAATGCATAAATGACAAGTGGGGAAAATAAAACCGACAACTAAGTGTTGTTGTTGTGTTTTGGACAGAGCTGATCATCACAGCCGGTGGAGAGAACATCCCCCCTGTGCCCATCGAGGACGCGGTGAAGGCCGAGACAGCCATCATCAGCAACGCTATGCTGATCGGAGACAAGCTCAAGTTTCTGTCCATGCTGCTCACGCTCAAAGTAACCGCACTTCTGCATCTGTGTGGAGTCACAGCTACTAAATAAGTCAATAGTTTACCCTGTAATGACCCTACTCTCTTTCCGTAGTGCGTTGTGGATGACAACGGCGAGCCCACAGACGAGCTGAGCCCCGAGGCCCTGGCTTTCTGCCAGCAGCACGGCGTCACAGCCACCAAGATCTCGGAGATCGTAGCCAATAAGGAGCCAGCAATCTACAAAGCCATTCAGGAGGGTATGGAGCGTGTAAATGCCAGAGCTACCTCCAACGCTCAGAAGATCCAAAAGTGGGTCATCCTGGAGCGAGAGTTCTCTATATCTGGAGGAGAACTGGGTGAGTCATTTGAGGAATTTTTTTATTTAATTATTTTTTATTTATTCTAACCTTTGTGAGTGTTGCAGTTGGTATAGTAACTCTAACGAGGTCTAAAAAGTACAACACGATTAATTATTAAATCAAGGCTTTGTTAAATTGTTAACAATTTGAAGCAAATACTGAATGTACTGTGATGTTTAATCAGCTTGTAGTCAAGTATGTCATGTAATCAGACAAGGTTTTCACTTGTGATGCTGCTGCATGCCAGACAACATTCCTGTCATTTAGGTTGTTTTCTAGCACCCATACATGATTAAATCTCTTCCTCTTAGACATTTTTTCCAAGCCTCTTTATATAGTAGGTCAAAGGTTAAAGTCTATAGTAGTATGTTACATAAAAGCGTATAATAGTTATGACTACTGGGTGTTTTAAATTTACGTAAGTATGGAAAAGAGGTCAGATTTAATGAGCTTTACTTCTAATTTTTGAAAATAATTTCCTTATCATTCTTTATCTTCAGCTTTTTAATTTAATTTAAATGTGATTTTTACAGTTTCAAAATTACTAAACAGTTCAGTTCAATTCAAAATGTTCTTTAATGTTCTTTGATTAAAATGATCTTTTGCTGTTGTTTGACAGCTAGATGGGAATTATGTCATTGAGAATAATATAATAATGTAATCTTTGTCTTTGCAGGGCCCACCATGAAACTGAAGAGGCCTGTTGTTGTGAAGATGTACCAGGAGAAAATAAATGAGGTGTATGAAGGAGAAAAACGGTAGAATGAAATGCACAAAGAACTAGGCTCATGAGAAATTTGGGCCCGATTTATGAAGACAGCATCGTGCTCATCCTCATATTCAGAAATGTATTAACTTTTCACCTGAAAGTGCTAGTAAAGTGCAAAAAAGGTTTATAATTGAGGCGCCTGATCAGGAAAAAGTCTTGATTCTTGTTGTATTGTATTTAATGGCTGAGAGGCTTTTGTAGACACATTCAATGTGTTAAAGGAACAGTTCAGTCAAATGAAAAAAAAAGCTATTTTACCATTTACCCATGCAATACAGATGGTTTCTCTGTGTGTATATCTCTACAAACTGTCTTAACAACTAATTCACAACTAGTGTGCAGTTGTTTGGGGCAGAAAGATAGTTTGCTGGTGTTCTTCAGCAGGAAATAGTTCTCAACAAATCTCCCGAGGCCTGTGGATTATGCTGGATGGGGTTAGATAGGGTTTTGAAGAGGTTTGAGCTCCACAAATGAATACCGATCCAGTCCTATTGTATTGAGGTGAAGGGAGACAGACAAGAAACCTCATCAAATCAAACAGAAACTGTCTTGTTGGATAATGGTCAAGTTTATCTTTGTTTTGCATTTTGTTTGAACTGTTCCTTTAAGTATTCCAGAGGCTGGAGTGAAATCCCTTTGCTATCTGCTCCAACTTGATATTCAAGCTGTTTAAATGTACATAAGGTTTCATTGCACTTTTTGTAAATAAACCACCTAATCATAGCCAAATCATGCCATTTTCTGTATGCACAGATGAATTATACCATCGCAGTTCTTTGAAAATCAAACTATAGTCACTGGCAGAATGGGAAATTATTACCAGCCACCAGCCAAGTGCTGGGAAATGTTGTCTGCTCCTGGTAGATTTGTATACAAGTCAGACTGGAAGGAAGCCAATCATTTGTAGATTATTTATTCTCATTGTAGCTGTTCAACCAATGGAAGTAATGTGTATTTTGTCAAACATTAGCCACTGTTGCCAGTGAACAAAAATCTCCCTTGCCCTGGTCATAAGCCTCTTATTTTATTTTTGAAGCAGCAGTATCTTTGTAAGATTTTGCAGCAGGAAATATTGTCTTCTTTGAGGTGCCAGTTTATCTACCTGAGAGAATCCCAATCTGGCAAAGCTGCAGACATCGCTTCTATTGATTGGGTGTAGTGTTTGCTTAAATATTGGTATTGTGTATTCAAAATATGAATTGATAATAGTTTGATTTTCTCCAATCACAAGCATGTGCAAAATGTAAGAGTACACTTGCATTTTTACCCGGTGTCTCTCCATGTACAGTTTGAGAAATATTGAAATGTTTATTTTGTGATGCATGTTGTATGAAAATTGTCAATAAAAACTGAATGATTTGGACAAAAATGCTTAAACTGGCTGCTCATATTTAAAAGTGCACTTTATATTGAAGTGAGGACCCCTAAACTGATGAAAAATGTGGCACAAGCATTGTTTAAGGTTGAGTCTACATGGTTCTCATCATAGACTATGTAGTCAATCCATATTTGTTAGTTGATTCTAAAGAGTGAATTTGATAATTGAAATAATCTAATTGCACACACCTCATTGTGTGACTGAAACATGTGAACTAATGCTACACTGCCGCTTTATTTTTAAACTCTTCGTGCTACAGCCTTCACCTTCGTCTCACTTCAGGAAATGTTAAGATATTCCATAGGGTTCAGTTTAGCCGTTTAATTATTGACAACCTCATCACTCAAAACCCCAGTTAGGCAAGGATCACTTTAGAAAATGGGAATCCAACAGGACTGCGTGTAATGGCACGAAATAGAGCTTGGAATGGATGCGAGTCTGGAAAGTCAAGTGTTAAATAACCCTGAAGCCAATTACCAGCAAAAAGAATGTGCACATTCTCATATTCTCAAGACATTAAACCCTCCACATTCATCATAAGTCACTCTGGATAAAAACATCAACTGCGTGCCTAAAATATAAAAGCATTTTTATTTTTGCAGATGTGCAACAATTTTAAGTGCATGCTAGCACCGTGTTCTGAGTTATTAAACTACCTGACTTGCAAAAGCACTCAGAAGAGCGTAGGCCTCTGCTAAGGTTGCAGCTGGAAGTTGTGCTAAGCTATACCTCCCTTTGGCAGTGATGTAGTAGGACATGCCCCTTTTGGCCAATCAGCATTGAAAGTTGGTCAGTGCCACCCTGACCCATGACCAACCTCCATAGCAGGTTTTGTGATGATTCTGAATGGGTGCATTTTGAAACTACAACCCTGTCTGTGGTAAGACCCAGAGAGGGGTCCAGCTGCAGCCTGCAGCACTGGTACAAGACAAGTCCACTCCCATCACCTGCCCAAACCTTAACCTCAGTTAACCTTAGTTAGTTAGCACTGTGGGAGCATGTTTTGTACTAGCTGCCGGCTGCAGATAGATACATTTGAAGACCCGCCCCCTTTAGGCCATGTTGTCATGGGACATGCCTCTTTTGGCCACTCACCATGGAAAGTTGGTCAGTGCCACCTTGACCAATGACCAACCCTCCCGCTGGGTTTTGTGTTTGGAAGCTACACCATTTTTCTTAAGCCCTTCCTGTTGCCACACCCCTCTAAAGCTGATTGGCTCAAAAAGATAATCACTTCTTTGCTGGCCCATGAACAAACTTTCTCTCTTCATATTTGTCCAGTACTTTTTTGAGTTATCCTGCTGAGAGATGGACAGAATCATGTCTTCACTGTAACTTCGTAATGACTTCTTTGCTGGTCCATAAAGCTCCCATGTGGGTTTTATGGTGTGACATGTATGCATTTAGAAAATATGGTCATGTTTGTGCATAGCCTGTCCCCTTTTGGCTTTGTTGTTATAGTATACACCTCTTTTGTCCAGACAGTGTATGAAATTGGTCAGTGCCACCTTGACCCATGATCAGCGATGTTGAGGTTACTGAGACTGGGCAAGTAGTCATACCTAGACCTGAGCCTGCCTTGTTCCTAGACATGAGCTTTTTTAAATTCCAATGATGCAATGACTTTTAAATAATTTCTAAATAGTTGCCTTCCAGGTCAGTTAGGAGTACAATGGGTGTCAGGTGGGCAATTAACCACCTCAAATCAAATGCTTTCAATCCAAATTAAATCAGATTAAATCCAATCGAATCAACACAAATTATGGCAAATATAGCACACATAACTATTTTAAAAGACTTGCACTGCATTCATGTCTTGTTCAAAGAAATGTATTTATTGGCAACAGTCTTGAGTTTGATTTTGACTTATGATCAGTGGGCGTAGTCTCATCTGAGAAAAAGTAAGGTGAAGTGAGGTGAAGTCATCTGAGGACACCACTGTGACTGACAGACATAAGCTGAGTTCTTGGAAAACTAGTTGTGTTGCTCCACATTTCAAGCCGTACAGTTTTTCAGATAAAAGTTGCAATGGTATTCCAGG
>OMLF01012963.1:0-19491 GCA_900302615.1 Holocentrus rufus | reverse complement strand
TGTCTGGTACCAGCATATTGGTGTTATAGATGTGAAAGATCAGGCTGGAGAGGGCTACAAGCCACAGACTTATATTTCTTTGTTTCATTGCTTCACATATCTGCTAATCAGCTCTGGGTTTGCATTAATTATGGATCATCTTTTCTTCCCCTTTTGCAGATTTCAGGATAGTGCTGTTTGCCACAGACTGACAATAGCATTTAATTGCACTGACATCCTACACCAGAGCCGTTTCTATTTCTTTTATAGTCTTCCCTGCTTATTATAACTGCCATTTGTCCAGGAAAATGTTGTAAAAGAAATCATTTGTAAGCCTGTCTTGGGATAATAACAGTGAAAATCGGCGCTCCATCTACTATTCCTTTCTCATTTACTCATTACATTTAAAGCGGGAGAGAGGCTTCATTAATAGATACAACGCACTGTAGTGTGTAGGTGGGAAGGCTCAGCTGACAATGAGGCTGATTGGTGAGTCGGGGTATGAAGCGGCGATGGCGCTTGATTGTTAGAGTAGAGGAGCATTATTGGTCTATTGATCTCCCCCCTCGGGCTGCACTCTCCAAATCCCCCCGGCACCTTCTCACCCGGCAGTTTAGCCAGTGACAAGGCCCACAATGCCTCATGGGAGGCCAGGAGCGCCGCCTAATTATTCTAGGCTGGTCATTATCTGTTAGTGTGTACATTTTCAAGCCTGACTGAGTTCGCTTGGCAGTGTAAAGGGATTTCTTGGTGTGTTACACAGCACACTACTTGCACAGGACACTAGTTGGTAGAATCCCTACTGAATTGTGAGAACGTAATTGTTTTTTTACTTTTTCTTCACTCTTCTCTCAAGAAAATGCAAGTGAAAATAATACTTAAAACTATACCTGTTCTTTGCATTTTTCTGATTAAACATTATTTCAGAAGGAACCTCTGTAGTGCCTTACGTATATTTTGTTTCACAAGCTAATTTTGTATTTACACGGTTCTTGTGGCTGTTGAAGAGCCCTGGAGAAAGATGCCTGATAGGACTACAAATTGACTTACCCTCCACTATTCATTTAGATAAATATTTATATATATATATATTATTAGCCTCTGAAGCCTTGGATAGCAAATGAAGTGGCAGCCAACCTTGACATTAATAAAATCTGATGTTGTACTAACAAAGGCACCTTTTAAATTTGTATGCTCGTTTGTAATTCAGTGTTATGGCTCTGCGGTGTGCCTCAGCTCATCACCGTTGATTGAAAAGATATGTGTATTTGGAGAGCTTACAGCTTTGATGGGAGATAAGCAAATGTCCACAAAACAATTTCAGATCCTCTATATGCTAATGAATTACTCGAAGTTATGTAAGGACAAGCAAAGTCTTAGATGTTTGTTTTTTGAAGACAGAGCCAGAGGCGGTGCTGCAGATGCTTGTAGAAGGCAAAACCTCCTTCCCACCCTGAGATTTAGTTAGTCGGTCTCCCTGATTCCTCTGGCTCCGAAGTGGGTTTTGCAAATCCACCTCAATTACTGGAGGAAAGAGGGGAGAGGTGGAGGCTGATTACATGTGGGTTAAGGATATGTGAGCTTATCACACTTGCATACCTGCTGTGTTGGACGGTGCATGTGCTGCACCGCACACTACTAATTTACTCAACTGCCTTTCTTTTGCTGTGCCTGTATAATTTTATCCTGCAGAGTTTTGCAAAGTAATTACTTTTCCATGCACTCAAAAATGGCTAAAAGTGCTCCAAAGTCAGCATGAAATCGGGGTTTGTCTTTTTCATCCGTAGAACCTGAGGGCACGCTGAACATCAGGTGGCCGGCTCTTCAGAGAGTGATTAGGCTGTTTCTGGGAGGAGCGCTCATGCTTGAAGGGAGAACCAACTTGGACACATGGCACCTGTCATGGGGTTGAAGGTTGAAGTGATAATTGATTCTCTACCAGTGACAGCCTGTCTTTGTACCACGGTCAGTTGGGCTCGTTGATGTTTCCTGTTAGCAGGTTTTTTTGAAAAGGAATCCAGGGGCAAGGTTTCCTTATTTTTCATCTCAGTATGGGGGGAGCAGCTTCCTAATAGCCTCCTATTTCCCTACTCTGCCTTAAGGAGCCATTCAGAAAATCATAATAAATGTGTTAAGTTAAGAGAAGCTATTGTGACAGTTCCTCTTAACTAAATAAAATGCATGACACTCGATTTTAGGACTCGAGTGAAAAATTAAATAAGGTCCCCATTAGAGAAATATGTTGATTATTAAAATTTTATTTGTCCTGCTTAAGTTTGCTAGTTTATTATTCAAGTAGATTAAAATGAACAAAGGCAGGTGGTGATAAATGGGACTGTTAACTTTTATAACAATGTAATCGATGTCGGCAGGTATTGTGTGCTTAGGTTTTATTTGTGTGTATGCATACGCACTCAAGCCTGTGCCCTCATGCAGTGTTTGTTTCTTTATTTTATGGGCCACTCACAGGTCAAATCTCAGGCCTGTTGTTTAATGATGTAATAAAATGATCTGTGTAAATGATTAAGTATTAAGTACATGGAATGAGAGTGGAGGAGCAGGCTAGGAAAGCAAAGATATGGAAGCTGTTTCTCTCTTGCTGACATGTGAGACAGTGCTGCTGGGGCTGACCAGCAGTGCGATGATATATGATAAGCCTGAGTTGCAAGAAGCACAGTCAATGATACAATTACCAAAATCGTTATATATCTTCGGCCAGTGATTAATCTTGAAAACAATATTGCAAACCCGCGTCATACAGCTCAGCTCCCCTTTGCTGCCCATTCTCCGACGCGCAGCAGCTCTTTGATGTAGATGGTGGTGGCTGCAGCAGGGGATTTCCAACCCCGAGGAGAGGGATTCGATTTCTGTAGGCCTCAGAAAAGAAACGTCCGCCTGGTTACAGCGCCAGTCCTCTATTATGGCTGCAGCTGTGGACCTTGAAGAGAAACATCTGTCCTTCCAGCTGATGATGGCTGCCCAGAGCCTTGGGGAAAGACCTTGACATCTCCCACACCTCCTTGGTCCAGCTTCCTCTGGCCATATTCCTCCCATTCATTTGAGTCTCCTAATTCTCCCTCTCTCTCTTCCCATTTGTCTCCCCACATTGTGTCTCCTCTTCATCCATTACTGGCTGGGACAGGAGCGCCAATAATGTGGGCGCGGCTTGTGCAGTTTCATCACAGCTGTCCAATTATGGAAGCGTGTAAGGTTGTTCAGATTGACGCTGCATCAGCCCCTTTTCCATTTACAGTCTTTACACAAGGGTGTACACACCGGTCTCTGCTGGATTCAGGCTGCCCACAGAATCGGATCCCTCTGTGTTTGACTTTGGGCACCAGTGGAGGCATCCAAAGTGTCAATATAGCGTGTGCAATGAAAAATTCATGAGTATCCACCCTGTTGTGCCGACAGAAAGTAGTTTCCACTGAAAAAAGCACAGAGTAAAGTTTTGCATATTGGGTACAAACTGGTCTGGGTCCAAAAAGCTGATGCCAAGGGGAGTGTTTATAAGAGGCAGGGCTGTATATGTTTTGCTAAGTGAGTCCCTGCAGTTTAAAAAAAAAACTCAAAGCAATCCATACGTTAAGGATCAGCGGCTGTTTGGTACCCCAGGCGTCCTTGGGGTTTTATCCCTTTGAACTGCTGAGATGAAAACCTTGGGCTGTATCGGCCCTGATTACAGAAAGCTCGGAGCACGGTCCTAGCACCAGTCATAATGAAATTATACGGCTTGTGACCTGTGGCCCGCACTGTTTATAGCACTTCCCACCTCCAGTGTAGAACAAGGAAAGACGAACAAGGAGATTGACAAGGAATTTAGGACTAGAGGTTAAAAAATCAGACGATCCATCCTTTATGATAACCACTTTTTGCCGGTCCAGTGAGCAGCAGTAGAAGCTTTGCAGAGCAGCTTTACTGAAGTGTTTTTAGCTCTGCCAGGATTCACTGACCTCACACACTGCAGTAAAACTCTCCCCAAGAAAGTGGTGCAGACCTGCCCCTAATACTTGCCTGAATACAAGGTCGTTCAGGACTACTTCTACCCTCTTTTCCATTCTTAGAAAGGAGCAGAAATATGGAAATGGGGTTAAACCTGTCCTACAATGCTTTGTGTGGTCCCATTGTGTTCAAGCCTGATGTCACTAAATGGTTCTGTCTGGACTACCACATGGTAAATGCAGCGTTGAGGCTCACCCTCTGTGCCGGGTCAACAAACTGATGGATCAACGAGGCACCAAATGCTTTAACTGAACACTGGATTTGACCAAAGGCCACTGGCAGATGCCCTTGCTACTAGAGTCCAAGGAGAATGGTTTGTACCAGTCACTTTTCCATTCAGGCTGTTCGGGCACCTTCCACATTTAAATGAGTCATGGACAGGGTACTGCATCCTCATGGCTCATATTCTGATGTCCATAAAGATAACATTGTCATCTATTATATCAACTGGCAGCAGCACCTAAAGTCCTTTATGCAGGTGGGGTTCATAGCCAACTTGAATAAGTGTGCAATTGGACAGAGGGCGGTATGGTACTTTTGGTATCACCTGGGTTGGTTGCATGATGATATTTATGCAGCTGGCTAGTTGCTGACTTCACCTGAAAAAAAGTGGCAAGTGGTTTTTGAAAGTGTGACACAGGCCTCTCGGTGGGAGGCCACTCCTGCATTCCCTTAACCTTTTACTCCCTTTCATCCCTCAGCCTGGTGCATCAAACAGAGGACCGGCTTTTCCCAGCCTGGGGTGAAGTGCAGCACCACAGAGAAGGAGTGTCTCGCATCAAGCCTCCACTATCACCTCCTGGGGCTCCGGTTCACCCTGCGTGGATCAGAGCATTCTGCATGGCTCCACTGCATAAAAGATGCCAAGGTGTGGCTCACTCATTGGTATCTGGCTTTCCTGCACTTTAATTAATTTCAAAGCGATCCCTAGGCCAAGGGTGTAGATGGATTTCCCTGGCTTCTCTCACAGAGACAGGTGGGCTGCAGAGTCTTTTGTTTGAGGGACAGCATCCTGGCCTAAGCAGGGCTGTTTGTGACAAAGGAGGCAGTAATTGAGCATTGGGCGTAAGGCACAGAGAGCCAGGAGTGAGTCACAGTCAACTTGTCTAATTAAGTTCTGACTTGATGCATAATTTATGTTTAGTGTACGTTTGATGGTGAACAAACTACAGGCAAAAACCAGAAGCAAGTGTTCTGTGACCTCACCTATAGACTCTAAACATTGTCACAATTGTAGTATAATGCAAATTAATTTTGATTTTGATCGAACATGTAGCCAATGAGAGAGTGCCTGGCAGAATTTGGCATGTCATCTAGATTTCCCTGCGTCCTTTATTCCAGATGTGCTGCAGCAGTTTTCAGTCATGTGCAATCAGGAACAAAGAGTTCTCACGCCGCAGCAGCTGATTTCATTGATTAGTTCCTCTTCCATGATAGTGGCGTGCAACGATCTAATCAGGGGTTTTAAATGCAAACCTGAGGCCGCTGAGTCAGAATGGCACATGGTTTGAAACCACCGGACTGGGACAAGATCTGAGTTGAACTAAAGGCCAACTTCAGCATGTTGGTATTATGTTTATTGGAATGTGTTCTGAGGGCAAACAAACTCAAACCCTAGCCCTAACCCTAACCTTAATCTTACACCATGCAATGCTGCCATCAGAAGACATTCTAATAAATATAATACCAATCTACCAAACGTAAGCATTACTTTATCTGTAAATCATTTTGTCATTGAGCTCTCAGAGAAAATGCACTTAAACGGTCATCAAAGAGATTTCTTGCAGAGCAGATGTAAATGCAGTCTTATAATTCTGAAAATGAACTTGAATCGCTTTCCTCTGCCAAAGTAGCTTTCTAACAGGATTGTGCTGTGTAAGCAGTGGCCAAAATGGCTGCGCCCATCAAGTTCTCAGAAGTGTAGAAAGAAAATTCTCAAAGTAATTGCAAAAACTTGTCAATGACACACTCTCAGAAATAAACCGCAACTATCATCCACTGGGTTATAACTTTTTGTTGTTCCTCTTCTCTCAGAATGGGGGCACGTTTATCACAGTAGATGATTTTACCAGTGCAAACAGGGTCTTGGTGTTCTGCACGCATAGACCTGACCCTAACTCTTGAGGGAGAGAAGAATTAGGGTGCATCCAGACAGACATACTTTTTTTTTCGTGAAATAGGCGAGCGCTCAACGGGAAAGTCAGGATGGAATAGGAAAGGAGGAAAGACGCAGACACCAGAGGGAACACGGGGGAGAATGAGAGAGTGAGTGGAAATACTGACATTAAAGCACTCACTGCCGGTGTCTCACTGAACAGAAAGGAGAAATCAATACAGCCCAACAGTGCCAGGAGCTCCTTTCTACAGTGGCACTCTCCTAAAAGCCGTCTCTCTTTTATCACTCCTCAGACCTTTCCCTGCATGAAGCTTTAACATTTCAGAAACCCCTCTGGTATTGAACACCTAATTCCCTAATTGTAGCTGATAAGAGTCTCTTAGGGTCTTTTATTCCATTCGCAGCACTTCAGGGGACTTGAGCGACACACACAAACCTAAGGGGCACAGTTGAAGGAAATTTAAATGAAGTGTTTTTCTTGACTTACCCTGTAGAGTCCTGCCTTGCTGTCCTGGCACCCGCTGGACTGAATGAGACACCCACTGCTACGTGATCACCTCCTCAAAGTGACTGGACTGTCCTTTCCACTGTGTCTTACCAGGTTTTGACAGCAACATGTTTATGCGTCTGAGACTCAGCCAAACTGAGGCTCTCTAAATATAACATTCGCGTGTCACACCATTTTGCCATGGCAGCAGGGCAGTGAGGCGTACCAGACATATAGATTACCGCGCTTTCATTTTGCTCTGCGCTTCATTAAGGGGTTTAATAAATCCTCCAAACCACACGTTACCCAACTGCCTCCATGCACGCGCTTTGTGTTCTGTTAATGTCTGTGTATGTGCACATATGTGTGTGTCCATGTGTGTGTGTGTGTGTGTGTGTGTAATGATTAGGGTGGATTTTATGCTATGAAAGGGGAAGGTGCAAAGCCCAAGAGAGTACAGATAATTATGAAAATAATGGAAACACAGAAGACCTTTAAAGAGCGAGAAGCAAATGAAGCAGCTCTTTTATGACCAGTTTTAAAGTCATAAATGTATGAGAGCTAATTAGTTATTTCTAAGCAAGCCATACGGCCAGGATTTACACGTGACTATGTATGCCCTTCTTGCCTCTAATGTAATGACTTAACAGTTCCCCTACTTTGGACACTGATTGATAACCCGATGATTAAGCACTGGTACGCTGACGAGCTTTTGCCCCTTCCCCACCTCCCATGGTGTCATCATCTGGCCATTTTGTACCCAAGCCTCCTGTCGCAGTGAAGCTGTGCCAGTCTGGAGAGCCTGTTTGAGATGTGAGTCCAGGGCGCATGTCTTGCCACTGACATGGGAATATGCATGGCATAGGTATAAAGACAGGGTTTCATCTTTGTTTCCCTGTCAAAAACAGGGGTGGCTGATTACGTTCTCACCTTTTTATGTAGCCTGTTAATGAGAGGCCGGTCAGCAGTCAGGCTGGAGCCAGTAATGCAGTGATGAAGGTGTACCGAGGCCAAATGCCAAAGTCAGCAACAGCCAGTCCAAGAAATCAAAGGGGGGCAGTTTGCAGGAGGCGGGGTCAAGGCTGGACTAAATGCAGAGTACTTTTGAAAACAGAAAAAAATATAAAATGCTCTCTGATGTGCTCACTGCTGAAACTGCTGAAAAACTGCAGTAATTCTGTTCTCAGCTTCTTGTTCTTGGTCTTTTGTGCACATTCAAATCCAACATGTTATAACATGCAAGTGGGGAACAAACCAGTTGATGCCCTTCCAAATATATCCCTGTATTGCCTGAAAACTAAAGCTAAACATATTTTTGGTATTTGTGTTAGCCTGATGCATTTACCATTTCATCTTTAATACATTTTTGCCTTTTCTGCTGTCTGTGAACACGGCTACACTGCTAACAGGCATCAAGAGAGACTGGTACCAGTCTGGTCCTGCAGCTTCTTCAGGGGCCTGTGTGTGAATTTATGAATTTCATAAATACAACATTGATGTTTTTAGTCTGAAGGGTGCAAAGATACTGTGAGAGGGTTTAAGCCCAATGCTGCAGGCATTTGTACAGCTTTATATAACAGGTTTTCTCCGTGGCAAAGGGTTAGAATGATCTTAAATCACACAGATGCATTTTCTGCTAGGGCAGTGTATCAATGAACGCCCGTGGAGAAAATATCTCTAGTCTTTGAATAATGTGATGAAGACACCAAGCAATGCTATAGAAATGTCCCCACTGTGTAGGTAAGTTATGTGGCTCCTCAGCGATGCAGAGTGTACAGCCCATTTTTCTGCCTTGTAGCGCCAGGAGGATTCATCATAGGAAGCATGCATCTGCACCAACAGCCAAGGTCAGTGGAGAGTCAGTGCTACTCGTGAGAAGAAACATTTGCTGAGTAAAGCTGGTCCGTATGTCTAACAAAAAGAAGTTAAATTGCAGTTTCCCCCAGAGGCAGAACCAATTACAAGGCATTCCCTGCAGCTGAAGATTCATGCAAAACTACACATTTACCCTGAGGAGATAATTCCTGTTTTTTAATCTTTTCCTTTTGTTTCATCTGTCAGTGCAACATAACTTTCCTCATAATCGCTGCGGGAGCAAGAAATGATACATTTTTGTCCTTTGGAGGGACTGACTCCACTGCAGCGATTTGTTTCTCCTGTACCGCTATGACACATTTAGAAATAACGAAAAGGGAAATTGAATAAGAGAGCTAAAGCCAAAAGCGGATGAGCTTTCAATGAAATGTTTACTAGTAATCATTTAGACCTGCAGGTGCTTCGACCGTGTGTTTGATGAACATGATGGCATTCATTACCAACCACTCTGGTAGTAATGAATTCCATTCTGGTCATTTTTTCCAAAGGGCTGTATTGGTCCTAATATGTTTATTTCTCTGCTGGCAGCTGGATCGCTGTCGTTCTGTGCAGTAAGAGGCATGTGTAATTTCAGATGACAGGGACAGTCTGGTGTATGAAACAGCGGACTCACCCCAGACTTGTCCCATTTGTAAAACTCATTTACAGAGTGCACTAGGGAGAGGCATGAAAAAGAAGAAATTTTGAGCAGTAAATTGATTGTTTGTAACACTGGTCAACATACAGCCATAATGTGTGATTTCTATTGTTTATAGTGTGAATACTTGTTATATTTGTAACAGCCTTATCATGCAGATATGACACTAACCTGTTGTTAATAGTTATCAGACCGGAGGAAACAGTGATGCACAATCACTGGCAAGCTGTAGCAGGAAGCTTGTCACTTATCTCCATGAGTCCCATCGAGTGTGTTCCAATTAGCCTCTACACTGATATGAATAGATGTCTAATTAGACACACTTAGATGTTTCTGGATTAGTTCCACTTTTGTTCCATGCAAACAAGCTTCAAGGCATCTGCCACTTCAGATAAAGGCTCATCTGTCGCTGACAATGCAATTGGACAAACATCACACCAGCCCTGTAAAACGTCTCCAGTGTCTCCTCGCTATTGCCACCACTGTCAGGGTGAAAACTTGAATGGACTTTGATGGAGCTGAGCAGCTGCAAGCGCAGCCTCGCTGCACACAGGCAGGAAGTTTCTTTTGGATAATGGTAAGAGGTAATAGCTGTCCACTTGCTCATCACTGTGCCAATAGTAATAAAATGTTGCTCCATGGCAGTGGATAAAAGCAGGCCTGGTGATAACTGTGATTCTCCCTCGGAGGCGGAGCTGAGACAGAGAAACCATTAGAGAAGAAAGGAGCTTTAATCTGATCATGTCCTATAGAAACGAGCGGCACATCAGTCACACTGTGCTATAATCTCAACCTGCTGCCTGGGAGCAAAAAATAAATGGCCATTTGCTGTGTGTTTACGTTAGATGAAATCTTGAACGTGTGTTGCAGCGTCTGTGCCATCATGATAACCTCTAAGTCCACCTGACTGGGCAGACTCATGGTTTGGCTGTGTGTTGATAAGCTCATTAAGTAAATTGCGTGCTGGATGAATGCCATGCAAGACAGTCCCTGATGATAGAAATGGGTTGTAATCCATTTACATTAAGGATATCTACAAAGTGCTGCCAATGCTGTTTTTAAACCCCAATCCATGTCTTTTTTTTTTCTAAAGACATGCTTTTTTCAGAATATCATTTAAAGATATAGATTTTTAAGGGTTCTTGCTGGTGAAAATCATCTTAACAGCTCCTCACCATTTCCAGATCCATTAATTTTATACAGGTTTTGTCCCAGCATTTGGGAAAAAAATGTGAATAAACACCTCAAAATATCACACACACTACTTCATGCATAATTGAAATTCATATGCTATAACAAGCTGTCAGTCATTTGAGAAAAAGCCCATCAATTAGAGTGAAAAGGGCTGAACACTGTGAGTTACTACAGTTTCTTTTACACTACAAGGTTGAGTTTGTTGACCATTAAAGGAACAACGATTTGATGCCGCCTTATTAGTCTTTTTGGTTTTGCTGCAATATTGACTTTTTTTCTTAAATTTACTCCTTCCTTTCATTATTTCCTGCTTTAAACATTACACACCACCAACATTCATGCTTACCACAGATCACGTTGTCTTTATTTCTTTGCACATCAGTGTAGGTGTGAGAGTTAGTGTGACCAGCCATTTCATGAATGCATGCACTCTGTGATCAGCACATATACACCAACATCACCCTGCTGCAGTGTGGAAACTCATCAACTGGAACAGCATTTTACTATAAGATCAGTAACTCAGATCATGTCATTACATTACTGCAAATGCAGCAGTATCATCCTGGTGTGGTGCAATGCTTTTTTTTTTCTTTTCAATTTCATTTTTTTTTTTCCAATATGTGTAGGTGCATCATCTTCACACATCATTAGTCCTTGCCACGACATATAGGAGGCTGTTTCCATAGCATCTGAATAGTGGCAAGAAAAAAAAAACCCCTAACATGTAGTCTTGCAAAATCCCCCCACCCTCTGCATTTCTCTCTTAAACGACAACCTCTCACAATACACCAGTCTATGATTAAGCTGTCTTTCTTTGTGTGCAGAGAATCCAGCATACCTTATCAAATCAGAACTGTATGTAATCTACCACGATGATACTTTTCCTCCTCTTGGCTTCCACCATATGTTGCATAATTCCTTTACCCCTCGCTGCCCCCGCTGAACACCCAGCGTGTGACTAGAGCATTTTCGAGCTGCTGCGGTCGCTGTCATGCCTGAGCGATACTGTGAGCTATTTTGTGAGATGCCAAAATGATCAGAAGAAGCAGGGATTACCGCTAAAGGGAAGATTCAGACTGTGACTGAATGCCGACATGGAGTTTGCTAACGACTCTGTCCTGTTTTTTTTTTTTTTTTTTCCCACACAGTGCTCGCTCTCCCCCAGCAGCTTTCATTTAGCATGTAAGCTCTGTTTGGGAAGTTCATTATTAGTACATGTTATTTGTTTTACATTTACTTTTAAGGATTAAGCCATCTTAAAATGTCCATATTGTCCATTAGGTTGGCTGGTGCAGTGACTGGAACTAAGCCATTCAGACTGCCTGTTAAACTCTTATCCAATTAGTGATTAGAAAACCCAATTAAAATTGTTTGAATTATATAACCTGTCAATCTGTATAACCTATCCAGAGATTATATTGGCTTTCTCATACTACAGCTCTAAAAACGGTGGTATAGGAGCAAGGTAGTATTTCTTCTATGTGTGTGTTTTCAAGCACAGGTGTATGCGATTCACTGTATCTGGTGTAGGATGGGCTATCCACAGTATTCATTTCTCATGCTACAATGATATCTTCCGCTCACATCTAAATTAGAAAGTTGTGGGGAAGTGGTCACAGGGAGAGGCAGAGATAGAGAAGATGGCCAGGAAAGTATGGAGGGAGGTGAAAAACCTATAGGAGGCCGCTGTCACCATGATGAATGAGTCAAGCAGAGTTGGACTTCCTTCACTATATGGCACAAAGTCTCAACTGGCCAAAAATAATTTGGGTTTGAAGGATCACTACTCCTGGGACATGGAAGTAAATCTGTATTTTCCAGCGATCGCTTTATTTTTTCCTCCCTCATCTGCCGAGGTAAACAGGAGTAGAAATGAATGTCTGAGGTATTACTGCTGAATTCATAAGTCACTGTTGGGGGTAATTGAAAATTGACATTTGTGGATAAATAAACATACACTAAAGAAGCAAAGAGCTCTGCTGAGCCGCCGGCTTTATCTGAAAGCAGTGGGTTTACAATAGAACCACCAAACCGTGAAATTTGCAGCTTGAAGGGACTCCCGATACCTGGGAATGTAGCTCTGTGGATGTAAGGCTGTCCAATCAGCCATTTCTCATTAATTAACACCTCAGACCCTTGCTATGTCTGCTGTCAATTTCACTTTTTCATAACTGTGGCTACTTTGACCCATGGACATTATACAGGCCATGCGATTCTGTGCATTTGTAAAGATAGTATCTGAACAAGAAAGAAATAGCAGTGTCTCATGATGTCCTGTTGGCCATTCATTTGCCTTTAGATAATGCACACACAATGCAAACTTTAACAATACATTCAAACAATAAATAGAAACTGTCATATAGACTCCAGCTGACAGAGGATCCAGTAGTAATGTGAGCATGTTTCAGGAAGATAAGCATTCAGAGCAGGCGTACTCACTGACACGCGCACCTTATGCATAATAGCTTTCTATACTGAAGTGTTATATGATAAAAAAATATTATGTCAGTGAAAAGAACTGGCAGTATGTTGACTGAAATAGCCCTGAGACGCTTAAAAGTCTGCCTCTCTCCCCGATGCCATTTGACTTGTCGGAAAGTTACGATGTGCTTGTTTATAATTCCATTCTTCTGGCCGCCCTTGAAAGCTGTGAGCTGTAAAGAAGGGGAGTGGATTTGCAAGGTATAACGATGCAGAGGAACCAAAGCAATCCACAAGTCACTGACCCTCTAAGGGCTCCTCCCCTGGACCACTGCCAGCTTACGATTGGACAGTTCTCACTTTAGTGCTTCATCAAGAGAAATACTCTATGTTCTAGACTAGACGATTCAAATGGCTGGACAACAATTTATTGGCTGTACAAAAAGTTTGTTCCACCCTGCAGACAGAACAGGGAGCGGTGAAAGGGTGAGATGGAAATGGACATAATTTGTAAAGTAAGCACAACTGAGGCGGAATACAAAATAAATTCAGCCTTTTCTAATCATGGAATGAATAAAAGTAAAACTTTTTGGCAGCCCAACTGCAGGAACGCTACCCAACAAGTTTTTACGAGGCGGTTCCTAATTCCCTTTAAGCTGGTGAAGCGTAGAACATCCCTTCACTCAAGTATCACCCGCAACACAGTTTTGCATTGACAAAAAGACAGGTGTGCAAGCAGAAAAACTCACTCTCGCTTTGTCAAAGAGGATTCACCTCAATCCAGGTCTGAGAATGAAGCCAGCTGGACAGGATGTATTTCTTTGTAAAATGAAATGCAGTTTCCAGAACTGAATGAAGCACCTTAAACCTACCTCCGCCAAATAATTTACCTTCCAGGATTTTCTCGTTGCGCCGCTATTGTCGCCAGACTGTAAATGTAATTGTATTCTTGGTGGCAAATCCTTCTCAGCAGAAGGAAGGGGGAAAACAGTTTTCATTAAAACACACACACAGGCACACACACATACACACAAGAACTGGATTAAGGTTTGTGGTACAGAAACACTGATTGACTTGAGTCTCACACTTTTGTCTCTGCTTGGGTCAGAGATTACTGTGAGTGTTGATTTAAGTGGAAAAATTGTCAGATTCATAATGAGAAATAGACCGCAGCAACATGCAGCTTAAATTTTGCATGTAGCTGGGACTTAAACAATCTTTCTCTTTCAGCAGATTTGTTTCACTTTTAGTTTTGAAGCTGCAGAAGTACAGTATTTCCATATCTACATAACATACAGAGAGATTCTGCATTCAGCACCATGGACAGAGTTTGAGGCTATATTATGATTTCCAACCAAGTGAAACAAGGTTGCTGAAAAAAAAACTGCGAATGTACTCCGAGTCTTTATTGATTTATTCAAATTCTGCAGACCCAACAAAATGATTACTGACACAAATTCAAGTGTTGACCTTTTGCTGGGAGCGAAAGTGTTGCTATTTTAAGTCAGCCGCTCTAAAGCCACTTGGCAACGTGATTTCTATGGACTCTGCTCAAAATCTCCGAGGACCTTCACTGCCAGATTTGCTTCATCACAGCCTATCAAAACCAATATTTCTTCTCTACTCTCAATATACTCTCTACTCTCTTTACACCTGTCACTTTAACCTAACATGCGAAAACTTCTTTAACTTGCAATTAAAGAGTAAAGCTCCTTTGCACAGTGCTTTCAAAGTGACATAATGATTGATATCGCCATATGGTTTCAGTCAGAGTAAGCAGTTCTGGCTCAGTAGGGTGAAAGGAAATCCCTTCTCCTTCTGTAGCTCACTGTAAGTGGATGTGTGTCCTCCCCTGTCTCCTCATCTTTATTCACCAGAGAGCCCCTCGCAGCTACACACTGAAGGATGTTCTCTCCTCTGTCTTTCCCACACGCCCTTTGTATTTCCCGTAATAGACCATTTAACATGTGCATGGACTTACGGCTGGAGTGCACTTACCCCTCAACATGCCAAAGTTAATTGCTGCAACACGCGAATTTGACATTTAAAAAGGAGCACTGCTTATTGACTGGTAGTATTCTAATCTTGTACATCCACTGTTAGTGAATACGAACAGTTTAGTCTCAAAAGACTGAAATTCTCTGAGCTGTACCTTTGTGTAACATGACAGACTGGAGGGTAGGATACACAACTTCTTGTTTCTGTCTATAGGGACTCTTATATGGATTGAACTGTCTTAAAAGTGCCACATGTAGCCTTTTAACATTTATACATTGGAGCATTTTGGCCTTCATAAGATAAGTGACAGCTGGGAGAGATGGGAAGAAACGGGAGGGGATGAAGGGAAAATGTGGAAACACTAGCATGAACAAAACTACTGGCATGAAAAAAGGGCAATTTGTCTTTATCAAAGTCTCATTTGTTTAGCATCTTTAAACCAGGACTGGTGTGTCAGTGGTTAGCAGTGTCACTTCACAATAAAATAGACCCACGTTCAGTTCCTTCCAACGGTCCACTCTTTGTATTGTTTGCATGTTCTGCAGGTGCTCCTGTTTCCCGCTGCAGTCACAAATATGCAAGTCAGCTGGATTTAAGACTCTAATTTTCTCATAGGTGTGAACATGGCTGTCTGTGTTAACCCTGTGAATCATTAGCGAGCTGTTCAGGGTGTTTCCTTGTTTTCCACCTGGTGTATGCTGGAATAGGCTTCAACAAGCCTCCCTCCCCCAACCACCTGTCCTTGTGACCATCAACAGGAGGAAGTGGGCAGAGAAATGAATGCATGATTTATGGAATGACAATAAGAATAATCTATTTTGTATTTCCCTTTTTAATTTTCTCATCATCATGATCAAGATTCAGGATAAACACTGATCATTAATTCATTATTGCTGACTCTCAATTTATGAAGCACTTTTTAACTTATGTTTTGAAAGGAGCTATATACATACAGGTATTATTGAATCCCTGAGTTGCAGATGTAATTAATGCAAACATGGAGTATAGCCTCCTTACAGGACAAGTCCAGTAGTTTTGATCCCACAAGTTTCTTGCCTGCAAGCACAATACATGATCATAAGCCGAGTATTGATACTGTAGACTCAAGTTCTTCTGTGACTTTTTGAACTCTATTATATCCTCACCCCATGCTCTCCAGTATTGAATTGACACGGACAGAGCATGTGCAGCCTAGGTAATTGTGCTGAGCATGTCTTTATTCTGCATCCTGCCTCGTCTTTGTGAGCCAATTAGATTAGAAAGCATCATTAATACAGTCACCTATTATACAGCTCAGCTCCCCCGGTAATTATCTCCTCATTGGAGAAATAACTAATATAAGTCACAGCAGTGCGGCTCTTAGACCTCTGTATTGAAAAAGAAAACAGCTAACATAAATGTTAATTAGTGCCTGAGTACACTGCTGTGCACGTAGACAATTATTCACAAAGTCTGACATGTTTTTTATTTTATTTTTTTCCCACAAATATCCGGTGATATTTCCCATATCCAGTGATATTTTCAAAACATTATTTCTGAACATATGCTTCAGCTGTTATAGGCCAAACACTGTGTTGTGACAGAGGTCAGTTGCTTTCAGTACAGTTGGATAACGTGTCTTTTTAGAGGATCAGTCGATACCTTCATGGATATTTTCATGGATCAGCAGCTCCAGGTTGTCATTGATTTTGCTGGAATCTCCGCTGCGCGTCTGCTCAAACAAGTGGATATTGCTTTTTTGTAAACGGTAATTCGAGCGGTGTGCGCCTCGTCAAATCTTCACCCTTGCCCTATTGTTCCCCAACTTGTCAATGGGAAGGCTCGGCCTGCATGGTAAACGATGCAGAGACATAAAGCAGAGCGTTCTTGGTTTTAAACGCATTCTTTATCGCTTTTTGGCACGAGCGACAGCCCAGCTCATCTCGCCCCCCTGTGTCAGCACACTGCAATGCTTAATGCCCAAGTCTTTACAAAGAAGTAGGGGAAAATTACCAGGAGTGAGATCATTTCACTTGATTCCGATTGCAATTTCTTAATGGCTTGTTTCTGCTTTGTTTAATGATAATGCTTGAAACAAGATGACTGTTTTGAGCAGTTTATACTGCGATTTAAAGCGCGATTTAAAGACTAAGATGAGACCCGATTATTCAATTAGACTGACATTTTTGCGGAATTTGACATTTTTGTGTAATGACAGCAATACCGCAGGCAATATACGAGGGGCTGATTCTTATCTGGCAATCGAGGCTTTATCGGTAGCTGTTGCTTTGATCCATTTAACTGCATGGTCGATATGCAGTATCATTAGGGAGCGTGTCCGAGTTGTAAGAGTGCATTGAGTGCAAAAGACCGAACATTAGTCTTCCTTGTGGATTTTTTTTTCCAAATTGGCTCCGCGTCCTTGACTTTAAAACTTTTGCAGAAGCTTAGATGAGCGAGTGCACCGTCTTTTTTTGCATTTGTGCCCGCGGCGCAGTGAGTGAGAAACAGGTTTCAATGAGTCGAGTCAACCTGAGAGCGCATGGGTCCTTACGCAAGGCAACACGCACGGAAAAAAGGGAAAATGGAAATCCTTTGTTGTCGGAGGACTACACCAACAAAGGATGCACATGGATGTTCCTTTAACTCAGACAAATGCATCCCCGTCTTATTTAACTCGTCCGCTCCCTCGTCGACAGTGGTGGGACACTCAGGTCTCCGGGATAGCCGAGAATGATCTCACCAGACACACAGACTGGATGTGATGTGCCAGTGTCTCATCTCCACCATAACACACTCATGAAGACTGCAGCTCCGCACATCTCCGTACCAGTCAGGAGGAGACTGAAGGGAGATGGGTTCGGTAATGATCGGAGCGGGATTTTCCTGGGGCAATTAAATGTGTCACTATAACTTGGAAGATTCCGAGCGTCTCTGTGGTACTACACGTACAGGACCGGCATTTTGGTGCAGCGACCCAGAGGATACCGCTCGCATTTCTACCCTGAGCTTTCGCACAAGGAAGGGTTCAGTGCGTCTGGTTGGATTTAAGCTGCAGTCTACTTCAGTTCAACTGCATTGCCACAGCTGTGAGTGGATATGAATGTGTCATGAAACCAGTCGCTGACGGCTTTGCCTATGGACTCTTCTTTTCTTAATCAGCCAGTACAATTTTGTGAAACAAAAGGGTACAGACTTGGCATATCCACAAGTGGGGCTTTTCCGCCACTCACATGTCAGTCTACAGATGATTCCACTTTACAACTACAATGAGAAAACGTGGTGGTGTAACTAAAGGATATCTTGTATAGAAGTCACCCGCAACACTCTGAGGGCACTTGGCTGTGACTTCCAGAGGAAACCTGCAGGGGAGTGAATGCCGTCTCCGATGTGGAGCTTGTCGCTGTCCGACGCGCGAGTGGTGCTGAAATTTGGATGATGCCTGGTCAGCAACTACAAGGCTGCCGCTCCCTGCACTTGAACGAAGACAACGGCCGCTTCTTGCTGCTCGCCATCCTCATCATACTGTACCTGCTGTGCGGCGCTGCGGTCTTCTCTGTCATAGAGAGGCCCTCGGAGCTGCAGGCTCACGGCCGCTGGAACGGGACGCTTCTCAACTTCAGTGAGACCTTCAATATCAGCCTGCAGGACCTCAACTCCTTCCTGCGGGAGTACGAGGCTGCCATCGCCGCCGGGATCCGAGCTGATGCGCTGAGGCCACGATGGGATTTTCCAGGGGCTTTTTATTTTGTTGGAACTGTGGTCTCGACTATAGGTGGGTGGTCTATGCCTCGTTTAAGGATCTGATGCAATGAGATAACATTAAGTGATTTCCCTGACCTTTGCGTCCCTGCGGTTGCAGGCAAGGTGTCCTCTAAATACTTGTTGAAAAGCATTTAATTGTGCATGTAAATGCAGATACAAAATAGATTATAAATACAAGAATATAATAATCAAATGCACAGTTATAATGGGAATATATATAAGGTGGAGGGTTCAAAATAATGATCATATAAATTAATCTGCTGCCCCGTGGGATCTCCTGTCCTTTTAAAGCCACATTTAAGAAAACAGTTGGAAAAACTTATCATGTCTTTAAAGACACAAAATGAATTTGGTAGCTCACTATGTTCATCACGCCTGCTGCTAACACAGGAGTCATTAGTGATTGCCTAGGGTGTAAAAGGGACCTGAGTTACCATCCCTACAGACTGCTCTGTTTCCTCTGGCTTACATACAGAATAGCAGATTAACATTTTTTTTTTTTTTTTGCAGTCATGTGTTACACTTTGGCTGTGGGCGAGTTTGGCATGGGGGTGACATCAGATTTGCCTGCCATTTGGAACGGCACACTCAATTCTGTCTATAGGACAGCACCCATGGGTGCAGGCTTTGCCACATTTTCATTCAAACCAACAAGAATGTCAATGAGAAACCCCTTCTGCTCCCCCTCATTTAACATTTACTTGTGCAATAGGTCAGAAAAGAGCAAGTGTCCCTCCCAGGCCACCCTAAGGGCCAGCAGTGTGGCGCACTGCATGCCTGATGGTATGAACCCTTCCTGTTTCTGTTTGGATAGCCGCCACCGCCCCTCCCTCACTGGTAGTAACAGAAAATGATGGACAGAGACCATCCACAGCATGCAGTGATGTGAGTGAGTGATGTGAGTGATGTGGGTGAGTGAGTGAGTGTGTGAGTGAGTGAACAGGCAAGCAAGCAAGGTCCAGGTAATAATTTGAACTGACAGCAGCTCTCCATCCTTGACCTTGTCCACGCACACACACACACACACACACACTTAAC
>OMLF01012962.1:39581-64486 GCA_900302615.1 Holocentrus rufus | reverse complement strand
AATGGCACTGCAGCACTTTTCAGGCTTCTGTGAGTGTGGCTTAATCACTTGTAAGACTTGATTGAGTGTGTGTTAATAAACATTACGCTGTCTCTCTTCCCCTGGTGATTAGTGGTTTATGTGCTCTGCTCTCCACAGGCTGAAGACGCAGTCCTGAAGATTGATGGAGGGCCATGCTATTCAAACAGCAGGCACTGCTGAGACAGAAGCTCTTCGTTCTGGCCAGCCTTGCTATCGGAAGTCTCCTCTATCTTGTGGCCAGGGTTGGGACCTTGGATAGGTGAGTGACCACAACAGCACACAACCATCAACGACATTTTCACACAAATACATTTCTGTTTTGCCTCTCTCTATTCATGATTGATGTTACACAACAGTGATTCAGTCAACACTCGGCTCACAAAAGCTTTTACATTTGCTGTTCTTAACACCCGGTGCCAAATAGATATTTCTCTGGAACATTCCTCTGACACATAGGAAGTGTTTTATGTTTGCAGCAGCAGCAGCAAAAACAACAAAGATGGGGAGGAAAAGAGCAAAGATAGTGGACTTATTTGTGAGAGCCTGGCAACATCTGCTGTCCAGTCCATCATGGTGTTCATCGTTTGCTGCAGTGGATCCATTGTTGCAAACTAATGTTAAATGTGTAACAGTTCGTTAAAATTACAGTTTTGAAAAAAGTAGGTAATAATTTTAAATTTGCGATTTTGACAAACAAATCACTCTCAAATGAGCTTCACCAATCATTTTTTCAAATAAAGTCCTTTTTTCCAATAACTATTCATCACAACACCATGATTTGTGCTTAATATGTAAACCACTTTCAGGTTTTGGAAAGTCTGGTTCGTATTGTCCTTTGTATTGCCAGCAGAACATATCTCTATCACTAGTATGGCAAGTTTCTCACATTTTCCCATTGACGCCAACAAGCACAAACGACAAAACTACATACACTGAACCTCCTGGCTTGCCATATCAAGTCTGCTTTGTCTGCTCTGAAGTTTGCCCTGTTCAATGACTGCTATGACATACAGTAGTTGGGTCCGAAGCACAGAGTCCGCTATCTTTGTATTTGTATTATCCTTGACAGAAATTTGTTTGGATTAATTAGACAAGGAACTGGATAGCTATCATAAGCAGAAATAGCCACCATGCCTCAATAGATGTATAAAAAAGCACCACCAACACAAAGTTGAACCTTTTCAGCAGAAAATCCAAGGAAAGTGGACACACTGATTGATGTGATTTCTGTGAAGTGCAGTTCAAAAACTCCACAGCAGTGACCACTTGAGAAGAAGATTACCACTTTAACCAAACCGAACATTTTATTTCAGAGAAAGTTGGGAATCATTGGAATTAAAGAAATCATTATTGTATTGAGAATGAGGTTGTTCATTTCACATCTTTTTCCCTTTTTGTCTCGTTCAGGCTGCAGCCCATTTGCCCCGTTGAGAGCAGACTGGCCCCTCCTGAGCCAGAGCAGATCCCTCTCCGCACCCTGCAGTTTAAGCGTGGCCTGCTCCACGAGCTCCGTAAGGGCAATGCCACCAAAGAGCAAATCCGCCTGCACAACCTGGTACAGCAGCTGCCTCGGGCCATCATCATCGGGGTGCGAAAGGGGGGCACCCGCGCCCTGCTGGAGATGCTCAACCTGCATCCGGCAGTGGTCAAGGCCTCGCAGGAGATCCACTTCTTTGACAACGACCAAAACTACGCTCGGGGCATCGACTGGTACAGGGGGAAAATGCCCTTCTCGTTCCCCCACCAGATTACCATCGAGAAGAGTCCTGCCTACTTTATCACAGAGGAGGTCCCTGAACGCATCTTCAAGATGAACTCCTCCATCAAGCTGTTGATCATCGTGCGCGAGCCCACGACGAGAGCTGTGTCAGACTACACACAGGTGCTGGAGGGCAAAGAGCGTAAGAACAAGACCTACCACAAGTTTGAGAAGCTGGCCATCGACACCAACACCTGTGAGGTTAACACAAAGTACAAAGCCGTCCGAACCAGCATCTACACCAAACACTTGGAGCGCTGGCTGAAGTACTTCCCCGTTGAACAGTTCCACATCGTGGACGGGGATCGCCTCATCACAGACCCGCTGCCGGAGCTGCAGCTTGTCGAGCGCTTCCTCAACCTCCCGTCTCGGATCAGTCAGTACAACCTGTACTTCAACGCCACCAGGGGATTTTACTGTCTGCGATTTAACATTGTCTTCAACAAGTGCCTGGCAGGCAGCAAGGGGCGCATCCATCCAGAGGTGGACCCGTCAGTGGTGGCTAAACTGCAGAAGTTCTTTCACCCCTTCAATCAGAAGTTTTACCAGATCACTGGTAGGACCTTCAACTGGCCATGATGAGCTTTGAACTTCTAACATGAGGTTGTTTGGCTCAGCATTTTTAAAATGCCGAGCTGGACAGCTTCAAGAGATATTAATAGCACTTTGATTGAATTTAATACAAGAATGACAATGTGACCAAATATTAAAGGAAGTTGATGTACGTTTGTATTTCAGTGTGTGAAGGTAAAAAGGAAAATTGATGGTTTGACTAAAAGATTCAGTTTATAGCACTTGATCTTCTTGCAAAATACTTCACCTGTCTGTCATTGTTACCCATGAGAAAAATTCAATCTGTCAGTGTGTGATTAACTAAAGAGATTATTTTTTATGTTATCATTCATCGCTTTTCAAAAGACTGTCAAACAACAACATCGATGCTGTTATGGTGAGCTTTAAGTGTGATGCTGTTTCATGGTACAACACCATTAAGGAAGACAAAATGTGTAACATTTGATAAGCAACAGAGTAGTTTGTTTCCCATCACATTGTTTATTTGAACCTACTTGCATGTGCAATCAAGATGAGTTTTTGTCTTTTCATTCAGCATCATTGCACTTTTTAATTTTCGATAAATACTGTGGCTACCCCATTTTCCAGTTAAATCCTTTCATTCTTTTTTTCTCAGTGCAACAGGACCCAACTTGAGGAACAGAACAGCCTCATTAGAATAGGATCCAGTGTTTCAAACGTGTCTCAAACCATGTCCAAAACTTTCAAGCATTTAAGGCTGGAGCTTGTGTTATATTGTAACTATGTTGCTTTCCCCTCTCACAGCTTTTACATTGGTTTGCAATCGCTTGGCAAAAAGCCATAAGTAAAAAGTCATCTGATGGTTCTTGTCAAACCAGCTGTTAATTCTATGATGATTAGCAAATTTGTCTGTTTATGTGCAAATATTCATTCTGTATTATAAGTGTGTTGTTCAAAAAAAATTAAAAGAACATGTAAACATTTGTCACCTGGTTTATTGTTTTTTTCTGGTTTCACTTTTTCATTTAAATTGATTTAGCTATAGGTAGAATTGTATAGAATAGAATATTATAGAATAATCTTGATTTATCTGTCATCAATTTTATTACACCACACTGTGCAAATGTTCAAGGCATAAAAGGAAACATCATATTTCAGAGGTTTTGGAAGTATTCCAACAGCTATTCTCTGATTTTTGAAAATAGGAAATAGGAGGCATTTATGGCGATGTGTTTTAATTTGAAATGTTAAGTCAGTGTGTAAATTTAATTTCACTCTAAACAGTTATTCCAGCTAGTTAATCAAGAATGTGTCTAGACAGGACACAGAGCAATTTGAAAGCTGTGATCGGTACAAAATGAGGGAGAAAAGTGAGAGGAAGCAGGATGGTGTATGGAGAGGGGAGGCAATTCTTCAGCCTGGAGTGCTGAGTTAAAGCTCCCATGATTGTAAGAATCATCCTGGGGGATGAGAAGGAGGATTTCTCATCAGGGCTAAGATCAATACCTGCAGGGATAAGATCAATACATGCAGGTGCACTTTGCACCTAAGGTAACTCACATATCATGAACTGTTTGCATGCAACAAGACTCAATACATGTGATTCAACATCAACAACTTTTGCCATAATATTGTCATGCATTCAAGAAAATTCACCCAGAATGACTCGAGATGAATGCTGACATCTAGTGTTGCATGATTGCGCCACATAGTGAATTTATTTGATTCACACCCTCATTTTGCTGAAAATGCAGTAAAAGGTATAAAGTCAGGTGCAGCCTGGGATTTTGTCTCTAGGACCTGGCTCTACCCGTCATGGGTTCTGGATTTGGGATAGCTTTCCCCTTCATGCTCCCCCATCCCATCCTCATACCCCACCATCTGCAAGCCCGCAAAGGAAGATTGCACTTAGGCATTTCTGCAGCAGCACCAAAGTCTTTCCAGACACCCATGTTGCTGTCTTGGATCCGGGGGCCACTCCGTAACTGTCAGCCCCGCCCCGGTGCCGTTGCGCCTCCCATTCATCGGTTGTGTTCTTCTTCTCTGTTGACCCCGTCCATCCTACTCTTCATCGGCTAAAACGATCACAAACTAACTAACTGAAAACATATTGTAAACATGGCTTACACGACTGCAGGTGGGACCAAGAAGAAGGTCTGCTACTACTACGACGGTATGGGAAACCCTCGTGTCTGGATATGAGCAGTCCAAAATAGGAGCATCAGGCAGGCTAACGTTAGCCGCTTAGCTAGCGCCGGTGAATAGTGTTAGTGCACGGCTGTTTATACAAGCTAGCTTAGCTAACCTACCAGCTAACGTGCAGTAACCATGGTTTGTTTGGCCTGGCGCTAACTTAACATCACCCGTTGACTTTCAATATTAAACACACAGTTAATGTTAAATGTAAGTTGCCTTTAAACCCATTTAAAGTACCAGAGATAATTTAAAAAAAGTAAAGTAAAATCAACGGAGAGGATGAACAAGGTGTTGCGGCTGTGAATGAGCTTCGTGCTGATTTGTTCGTTTCCTCCACCATAGACCAGGCGTTTGCCACTGATTGCCCCTCAACACACAATTCAGCTGTTCCTTCAATGAGGTCGGGTTGTTTAATGAATAAATTCCTCCATAAATCCCAAGTTTTGATGCCCACAAAGCGACATCTGCAACAATTTCATTCACAATGCACTCAGGCCTAATTGATGCGCACTCAGTGGACTCAATGTTTACGCCTCCTTGAGCCCAGATGAGCAACATTTCACAGCAGGGGCATTCTCCCTGAAACAGAAAGCACACCCCTAGAGGAAACACTTATTTTCAACCTGACAATCCAGGTCAATGGAGAAATGAATGAATCCACAATGAAAACCTGACCACTGTTTGTAAGGCAGCTCAGTGGAGCAGTGCCAAAAAGTGACACTTGGTGGCATTATACTTTCCTGCACTTGCATCTCCTAGGCCAGATATATAAATCATGAAAACAACATATACAACTCTGCTGATTAGTATACACATAAGTGGGTGTACATCTTAATGCCTGATGGAGAGCCCAGATTATTTTTAAATGCTTAAGTCCAGATTTGGAACTGCAAAAATATAAGGCTGGGTAGAGTATTTTGCATTTCTGATTTAATGAATGATGATGATAATAAATCTACCATTCAGCTCATGCCAGGTTTACCCCATTGCCCCCAGGCCCAAGAAGTTGTTGAGGGGAAACCCTGAGATCAGCACATTTTTATTATTAAGTTGTTCAATGAATTATTTAGTCTATAAAGTGTTGAAAATAAGGACAAATACTCTTCCGAAGTCACAAAGTGAAAGTGAAAGACTTCAGCCTGCTTCATTAGTCTGACCAGCAGCCACAAATACCTGAAGTGCTGTTATAATGATATGAACTGAGAAAAGGAAGACAATCTTAGTATTTTATTGATCTCTCTAAAACAACACAATTATATTTTTGTTTGACTAACTGATTTATAAATTAATTTATTTCAGCAACAATTATATGTGGACACAAGAAAACATCAGAGATGTAGTTTTTGAAGGGGTTTAGGATTACATTTTTTTCCCCAATACAACTTAATCAATTCCTTTAAGCTTTACCTATCTCTCATTTCTTTTTTTTTCTTTTCTTTTTTTTGAGATTGCTTTAGCTGCAGTGTTTTTCAGAGCATGTATTTGTCACTGCTGACCTGCTTTAAGGCCACACAAAAAAAAAAAAAGATGGCGAGCTCACCCGACATTGCCTGAAGCTTGTGAATGTCCTGTTTAACATGTTATGGTTTCCTTTGCAGGTGACATAGGAAATTATTACTATGGACAAGGGCATCCCATGAAACCACATCGCATACGCATGACTCACAACCTGCTTCTGAACTATGGACTCTACAGGAAAATGGAAATATATGTACGTTTCTAACCACTCTGAAGTGTTTCATAACACCTTTTATAGTACCATTTTTTACATTACCATTTAGCAGGATGTAAATTAAATATGTATGTAACCGTACCTTTTCTTCCCTCTTATTTCCATGCAAACCACCTTGGTTGTGTTGTGTTGCAGAGACCACACAAAGCCACAGCAGAGGAGATGACAAAATACCACAGTGACGATTACATCAAGTTTCTCCGATCCATACGGCCAGACAACATGTCCGAGTTCAGCAAGCAGATGCAGCGGTGTAAGTGATGCGCGCTTCACATCTCAAATTTTATTGTCATATTTTATTCTGGAATATCATGGAATTTTGAGCAGAATTTTTAGGCTGCAGAACTGCCCTGATTTAGTTCCAGAGAAGTCAGGGGAGGGGTTTTGCATCAGGACATCAGTGTGTTACTGTGAAGTTCTCGTTCCTGTTTTATTGATATGCTCAATCAATAACTGACTGGCTGTTGATTTACTCTTGTAATGCTTCACTGTCTCCGCCAGTCAACGTTGGAGAGGACTGTCCCGTGTTCGACGGCTTGTTTGAGTTCTGCCAGCTGTCCACTGGTGGATCTGCTGGTAGGTTAAAGGGACAGTCTGTTCTTTCCACATGATTGGTTTTTTGTGCATCAATCAGAGAATACGATTATGGTGAAATTTATCCACAATTTCTAGTGAATATTTTTTTATATTTAGAAAATTATATTGCTGTAATTATTGTTATTGTTTTATTTCCCAGCCATCATTTCACATATTGCGCTGAAATTTGTGATGTCAGAGAAGAATAATCTGCAGCTATAGATATATATGACTTAATTCTATTTTCTAGCTATTATTGACATTCTGTGCATCCTATTAAAAACCAACCACCACCAGAATTTTAAAATCCAGTCAGGTATTACTTACGGTGGAATGGGAAATGCATTGGCACCCTGTCAATTCCACATGCGCATATTTAAAGCCGGGATCTTGTAAGTAAAACAGATGTCTCTTTGGCGCAGCGGGCTCGGTGAAACTGAACCGACAGCAGACTGACATCGCGGTTAACTGGGCGGGAGGGCTCCACCACGCCAAGAAGTCCGAGGCCTCAGGCTTCTGCTACGTGAACGACATCGTCCTGGCCATCCTGGAGCTGCTCAAGTGAGACTCGCCGACTGTTTCCCTCTTAATTCCCTCTTTAAGAAAAAAAAAAGTATCAGAACGCAGTGGAAGTGAGTTTTAGCAATCAGCTTGTGTGAAAATTCAGCTAATGAAACGGAGGTGTAACAAGTGAGTGTTGTTTTTTCCTGGTTTAAAGCTGCATTACTGTAAAAAGATGCAAATTTCTGAACTTGTAGCCTTTCTATAATTTGCCTCTACCTGCTTGGTCATCATATCCACATTACTGATGATTGGTTATAAAAAAAAAACTCTTGTGTTTATATATGTCATGTTCTCCCTACAATAGCGCTACAATATTGAAAGTCAAAGATATTTTGATATTTGTTTTTTCTGTCCTTATCTCCCAGGTTTACATGCAGTGCAGCCTTCCTCCTCACTGCAGCTCTGTGTCTTGTCCCTCTTTTCCCAGGTACCACCAGAGGGTGCTGTACATCGACATCGACATCCATCACGGAGACGGAGTGGAGGAGGCGTTCTACACCACAGACAGGGTCATGACCGTGTCCTTCCATAAGTACGGGGAGTATTTCCCAGGGACCGGAGACCTCAGGGTGAGAGACAGACCTCACTCTCACTCACAGCTCTCAGATTTTAAACAGATTGTTTTAGTATAAAAACACCAAAAAGTTGGACTGGTTGTGTTGAGGCAGTAAAGAAGAAGGGGATGAAGTTGTAGGATGAATAGTAATCCAGTAATTTTAAGTTTAGGGCTGCAACTGATTTTTATTTTCATTATCAATCTATTGTCTTTTAACTGATGAATCATTTGTCTCTAAACTGTCTAAAATAAGGACAACGTCTGATGGGAAGTGATCAGAGTCCAAATGAAAGTCTTCAGATTGCTTCCTTAGTCTGACCAGCAGCCCAAAATCCCAACGTATTGATTTTATAATGATATAATATGGAGAAAAGAAAAAAGAAAACAATTTTAGCATCTTAGTGATCTTAGTTAAGCTGTAATCATCAAATGTTTGGGATTTGTTTCTTGATACATGACTAAGATGATAAATCAAAACTTTTATAATAATTTTCCGTCGATCAACTAATCAATTTTTACAAGGCATTATTGTCTTATTGATCTGCTGTGGCATTTCTCACTGATTTTCACTCGCCTCTGATTAATATTCTGTCATCTGAAAGTCCTCTGGAGTGTGTTATTATTTCAATCTGTCATTTAGCTCTTCATGTTCTCCATCGTCCCTCTCTGTTTTCAGGATATCGGAGCTGGAAAGGGAAAATATTACGCCGTCAACTTCCCGCTGAGGGACGGCATCGATGACGAGTCATACGAGCAGATCTTCAAACCTGTGAGTGTTCCTGCTGTAAACGACGAGCATCACTTAATGTTTCACTGCACTGTTGTATTATGTTGTCGTGTTAGTCATTAGCATTGTTGAATTAGACCCAGAATACTGAAAACGTAACTACCAGCATCCCAAAACACTTAGAGTAACACCTTTATTACCCAGAATGCCATTGCCTCAGTGCTGTGGCCGGTGGGACAGTTTGTATCCTGACACTGTGGTTTGGTGATGGATGAAAACATCAAGGACAGGCAATGGACTGGATTCATTGCAAGTGTCGGTTCCTTCACCATTTTTCATGTTTAAGATGTAATTCGGAAATTTTACATTTAATCATAAAGTGGGAGCCCTGAATTGAAGCCATCACGCCCTCTGAATGTGTCTGTCATCCCGTCCCCCCGACAGACAAATACACCGGGGATTAGTGAAGTGCGTGTGGATTGATTGACAGGACGATATAATCCATCGCTCAGCCGTTAACTGATCCGGTGTCACTGCCTTCCTGAGTGTAACTGTCTCCTGTGGCCCTGCAGGTGATGGCCAAGGTGATGGAGATGTACCAGCCCAGCGCCGTGGTTCTGCAGTGCGGCGCGGACTCGCTCTCGGGAGACCGCCTGGGCTGCTTCAACCTCACCATCCGCGGTAAGGACGCCTGCACACCCGCATGAACTTGAGGGGTGAATCATATGCAAATCACATGCTCATGAAAAACCTGGGAAAGTCAGAAAATTTGAAAATACAGTTTTTTTATAAAAGTTGTAGAAAATCATGGAAATCTGAAAAAAAATAGCAGATTGGAATCATTATGGCAGCGTTTTAGGATTTCTGTTGTGTGTGTTCATGCGTTTGTCTCAGTCTGGTGAACAATGTTTTTCACAAGTTTATTGTACCTTTGAGAGTCATTCATATCCACATTTTTGGTCAAACAATTGGAAAATGTGTTTCTGTTTAGAATTAAAAAATGTCCAGCTGTCACTCATCTATTGTAGAGAGGCTGATAAACACATAGACAGTAATTTAAATACAGGCAGACTTTCACAACATGTAGTCTTAAAAGAGCTTTTCAGTGGCAACTCTAAAAAATATCTTCTTTTGGTCATGGAAATTCAGGTAAAATTCATATAAAACATCAAAAAATCCTGGAAACTGCTGGTAAAAAGTGATGAATCATGCAGAAGCTCTTTTTGGCTGCAGCTGCCATTCGTCTAAAATGCTCTAAAGATCCTACTGTGCGTCTGTCTTCAGGCCACGCCAAGTGTGTCGAGTACATGAAGTCCTTCAACCTGCCGCTGCTCATGCTGGGTGGAGGCGGCTACACCATCCGCAACGTGGCCCGCTGCTGGACCTACGAGACAGCTGTGGCTCTGGACACCGACATCCCAGATGGTTCGTGACCGACTCCTCCACAGAATATTAATCAATGTAAATGATAGTGCTGAATTTGAGGAAGTCCTCCTTGATGTTAAACGCCGTACCTCTTGAGCTACAGGACCGCTGACCTGTCTGTGTCATTCTCTGTACATTTATCTGTCGCTTGCATAGCTGAGTTTCCTTTTTATCAACTATTAGAGATGCACAGATAAAGGGAGATTTTATCCGAGACTGATTTCTGATTATATTCCTGAGTAACATGTCAGAAACTGTCACAGAAGCCTTTATTTCTAAAATGATAGGGAAAAAAATAATCTCATATCAATTATTTTGTCCAGTGACTCTAAACTAATGATGCTCTGTTCAGTGAAAGTAATAGATTGAAAAAGTACCCTCAGTTTTAGTCAATAGTTTCGTATCTGTATCAACATCAGCACTAAAAATATATTGATACCTCTATATCAACTACAGTGTCACTGTTACTCTGCCAGTGTCGGTTTCCAAAATTTTGATACCAAACTGATTTTTGGAGTTCATTTTAAGACAAAGAAATGTTTTGAAATTCCTGAAAAGCTTCAAAATTTTAGATTCTTAAAATGAGAACTTTTGGGGGGTTTTTTGGCATTTTTTTTTCTTAGGAAATCAATCAATCCGCCATGGTCTGAGTCTTACTAGAATTACTTGAATTTCTCCTTCGGGGGATCAATAAAGTTCTACCTTACCTTACCTTCTCTAAAAAAATATAATGTAGTATATAATGCACAGTATCGTGTGATGACGTGTTTTTATACACTAAAGAGAGCAGAACAGACCATCAGTGGGGGACATTTGAAATATTAGAACTTTTTGAAAACTTAGTGATTCTCAGCCTTATGCGGCTGTCAGATCCTCCTGCAGCACTTTCCTTGGTTTACCTCCCTGTGCCCTCATCTTCAGCCTGGGTGGCGGTGGCGAGGGAGGGGGGTGGGGATCCGGGGATCGCTCAGGAGGGGATGTTATATGACTTCACCTCCAGGAAGGGACGGCCCGTTACTTCCTCACCCTGCAGCGAAGCCTGAGTCAGCAGAATGTCCGTGTTACTGAGTGTGTGTAACGGAGTGAGGGAGGACATTATCACGGCCTGTCGAAAGGGCCAGCGGTTCTCTTAATGGAATTCCAGGACATTAACTGAACTCCTCACTCCTTTTCAATACATCTACCCTCGGCGTGCGGTCGCCGTGCGTCATAAATCACATTAACAGGTGTGTTATCACTCCCTTTTCATCGGGAAGGGACCAGTAATTTGACGCTTTGTTTTAACACCGGCGTATAAATCTTTTAACAGCCGCGCTCGTCTTGGCCGAGGCGCCGTGCTTACTTTTCCCAATGATGTTTCTGTTCCAGAGCTGCCGTACAACGACTACTTCGAGTACTTCGGGCCCGACTTCAAGCTGCACATCAGCCCCTCCAACATGACCAACCAGAACACACAGGAGTACATGGACAAGATCAAGTATGTGACGACATGGGTCTTGTTCGTTAGTTTTTAATGAAAACGTTAAGATTTCAGTCATTCAAACCTCTGCAGCCCTGTCAGGCCCATCAGTGGGTGTGTCATCGCTCTGTCTGAATATGTTTCTCATTTTGTGTGTTTGACCGTTCAGGCAGCGGCTCTTTGAGAACCTGCGGATGCTGCCTCACGCCCCCGGAGTGCAGATGCAGGCGATCCCAGAGGACGCCGTCCCAGACGACACGGTGGACGAGGACACCGAGGACCCCGACAAACGCATGTCCAGTAAGACAAGATCTCCTGTCTCTCATGTGAACATTTTACTGTGGCTGCTGTCACAGCTCTCAGCTTCCTGATGATGTGGTTATTTTATCAGGTCTAATAACACTTCCAAGGCTCTGATCAGATTATTTCTTTTTCTCCTACTCAAACATGAAGTACTGTGAGCATGAGTTGCATCACTTATGTTGCTAAGCAACGCGGTGTTTGACAACAACTTGCTATCTGATTCACATTAGCTAGATAACCTGGAGCCACAGCATCCTGTTCTTTTTTATTTTTATTGAAATTGTGTTATTGTAAACAAACCAAAGGTAAAAAACTAAAAAGGACATAATTCTTACACCAAATTACACTGTACATCTTCTGAATTTTGTGAAATATATGGAATGCCTGTGGATTACCTTGCAGGTTATATGTTTTTCACCAGCATGCATGAAAGTTCAGTACTCTATAAAATACAATCGGACCAGAGGAAGTTAGCCATTATTCTGCTAGTTCTTGAATAAGAGGAAGAAGAGCCCTTTGAGAAACAGGTTGTAGTGAAAGTTAACATCTCCCATCAGGAAACTGTATGAGGTGACTCACTTCTCTCTTGGCGCTGCTGATTATCCTGACATAAAATGCTAAGACATTTTCAACTCGGCTTCGCACCAAAAACACAAGCTGTATAGTTCAGAGGAAACTTCACGCTGGCTGGCTGCCAACCAAGGTGGCTTGTAGGACAGATGAGGGTTGAAGAATGAGTCTGATTGGACCAACAGCAACAGGTGTCACGAAGTCCAAAAAAACAAGCATTTGTATGTTTTAAACCTTATTTGATCACATTTTTGAAATTGAATAAACTCATCACACTGCCAAAGCTTGTGATTCATCCTGGCTGTGACTGAAAGTGAAATATCTTCTTGTCCCGCTGCAGTCCGGGCCTCAGACAAGAGGATAGCCTGCGATGAGGAGTTCTCCGACTCCGAGGACGAGGGAGAGGGAGGCAGGAGGAACGTGGCCAATCACAAAAAAGGAGCCAAGCGGCAGAGGGTGGAGGAGGACAAGAAGGAAGGCGAGGAGAAGAAAGCCGGTGGGTTTTCAGAAGTTTTGGATAATGAGGAGAACTAATGGCAGGCTTGTTCTGCAGTGCTGAAATGACAAGATGTGTTTTATTTTGTTTTATTTTGTTTCTTCTCCCTGATCCAGAGATGAAGGAGGAGGAGAAAGCAAAAGACAGCAGCACTGAGAAGCCAGACTCAAAAAGGTGATAGACAATATCAATATTTCTATCAATATTTTGTCTTACTTTTGTATTTAATGTTTAATATTTACTAACTTCTCCTCAGTGGCATACAGATCCACATGACTAAATGCTGTTTAATATTAAACATTTGATTTTAAAAGTTAAAATTACCCCATATGAAATGGCTATTCATTACAAACTAAACATAATCCAATGCATTTTTTCCATAGGTGTAAATTTGAGTAAATGAAGCTGAAATATGAGTTTGATGCTGATCATTATTCACTCTTTCTTCTGGCAGTGTGAAGACCGAACAGACCAGCAGTGCCTGATTTGTTTACTACTATGATTTTCTTTGCCATCACAACAAAACGGTGTTGTCCGCCCTCGAGGATCCAACTCTGAACTGACTCCACATCAGAAGCATTATATTTATTACCGATCTCCATGTCCTACTTGTAAATCTGTTGTGAATGTTGAGATTTTTTTTTCCTTTGTGTGTTGTATCAGTGGGTTCCTGGAATCCAATACCAACTTGAATTTGCCATAACTGCTTCCTTTGATACCATATAATTGCATTTATTCCAATGTGCTCGACCTTCTGAATGAAATATCAGCCTACTTGTTTTTAGATTATGTGGGTACAACCGTAGATTAACCTACAAGGATTTCATATGTTTAAAATTTGATATTTTGCATTTGCCAATAAAACTTTTTTATACTACTACATTGAAATGACTTTTTCATCTACGTACCTAGTGTATGTTGAGGCCTTGTGTCATGAAAGTATACAGCCACATGGGGGCGACATAACCTAAATATCCTGTAGAGGTTTTTGGAAGAGTGGTACAGCCCACTTCCGGAATTCTTCACTTTGTGAGTAAACTTAGGGCAACCCACCTTTGACAGCATCTCTTACAACACTCGAGAGAAGGGTAGAGACAAGTCTTGCTGTGGGAAGCAGGACTGCTAGTCCTAGTACTGCATGCCACTGCTAGGGAGAACACCACGCCAAACTTTGTTCCAAAAATCTGGCAGTTAATATTTACATACTTATCTGCAAGTGTACATACATGTTAGGACATATCATAAGATATTTAACGAATCAGTACTGTCTTCTGGTACATTCGGCACATAGAGGAACCACCAAGTAAGGCTTTATTTGATCAAAATACCGATTTATGCAGTCGATTCAGGTGGCGTGCTACGCCCACCAGTGTGCCTTTTGGCGGGAGAAGACTGGGAATAACAGTCGAACCAGGTATAAAAGTTGATATTGTGGTTGAAATAGTTGTTGCTTCATATGTTTCATGTATGCCGAATGTAAGAAAGCTAATTCAATGTTAATGAAATAGCTTAACTCATGGTGTATCTGTTGCGTTATGAGCCGTGACTGTCCAAGAAACTTTAAACTGCCTTAATTTTCATCGGAGTTTGGTATGACGTTCTCTCCATGCAGGACAGAACGTACGGAAGGCTCAGCTGCACGCACGAGCGCCGAGGACCCTTAGGAAGCATAATAATAAGCAATGCGAATGAAGTGCAGTGCGGTTGCTGTCCAGGATAGACAGGTAGGTGTTGTCTTTTGCTATATTTCAAGACGTTTTCAATGTCGCCTTTACCCTACCGGGTTTATCATGTATGTTACAGCACTGCAGATCAAACCTGAGCAGATTTCACATGCAGCATTTCAAGCTAGGCAAGCAAAGGATCCATGAGCATCACCAGAGACGTTTAGAGCATCACCGATGACTGAGGTAGGATGCTGCTACTGTTTTGAAGAGTGAGATGTTTAGAATGAAATGGAAATGTTTTGTTTGGAAAGCTTTACCCATTTTCATTACCACAAAATCATTGCAAGATGCTCCAAGGAATGCAGGCCCCTGACCAAGAATACAGTCAAGGGTAAACTTACCTAAACCCTTTTAATTTGAAAAATACCTACTCTTTATCCTTATGCACGTCTTCATGATGTAAATTTAAGTGGTACGTCTATCAAATTGATGTAAATTATATGTTTTAGGTTAAGAGAATAACATGTATGCATGCATCATGAAAACTGAGAGTTTTGTTTACAGTGGTGGCTGTCATGCCTTATCATCTTGCAGGTTACAGTTTACTCATCTTTTCAATGACAAAGAATTGTATACACATAAGATAAAATCACACCACTTCCTAGTGAATCAGACGTCAGCCCCCTCCCTTTACCTTCCAGTTTCTTGAATAATAAACAACCCATCCCCCTCTTACAGATGCATGATTGCACAGGAAGCAGTATTGATCGATAAACTGAACAGGCAGGTTGAGGCTGCTCATCACTCCCGTATTTCTGATGGAGCAGATTTAAAATCCTGCATGGCGACTGTGCAATTGTGCACTTCTTCTAACTGATCAGGCCTGCTAAACTAAAACACAAACACAGACAGCTGAACAAGGCAGACCTCGGTCTCAGCTGTCACGGTTAAAAACTACACACTGTGATGTCAGTACAGTGGGTCCTATATTGGGATCTGGGCACCTCCAAGGGTTTCTGCAGGGTTTCCAGTGTTTTTGGACAGGAAATGCAAAACTTAGCTTAGGACAGTAGGTGAGAGGTTTTTTTTTTTTGTTTTGTTTTTTTAGATTTAGAGACAGTGCTTAACAAAATACTGCATTTAGGTACTTTGGCTGCAGGAATCTTGCCATATTACTTTGTTTAGTCACAAATTGCAGTCGGACACATACTGTGCATGTTTGCACTTCACACATGTAGAACTGTATCTCTAAGTCTCTAACCCTGAAGTCACTCTGCTGGATGTATTTTCTTTTTTAAGCTATTCTGTCTCAATCAACTTGCAGTCACAGCTAAGGCCTTGTTGAGCATTTCTTTTTACACTGTATATTGTCATACTTGATTTATTGTGGCATAAAAAGTCATTGTGCACTGGATTTTGGACTTGTGCCATGGAGCTGCTGCACCACAAATTAAGGGCTCAGAATATGATTAATCCACTTAACCCGAGGTGAATCAAATCAAAATTACACTCCAGACAAGCATCATTATTTTGCACCGAGCGCCATCGCTGCCATGTGTGATAACCCCTAATGTTTTGTCTCTCCACCAAGCCTGGAAATAAAGACAGATGCAGCTCAAATTTTATTCACATTTATTTTTGCTTTTAGTGTGCTCACAGAAAATTAGAACACCTTAAGCAGAGGAGTTTAATAGCAATTTTTGTAAGCAAAGTTACATTCCATCTCTAAGTCAAATTGGTCAAAGCTTCTCCAGTATTTACAAAAGAAAAAGAGACAAGATGCTACACAAACATTGCATCTGATAGAGATTCCTTAATTTGTCAAAGACCACTGAAAAAGCATTGTCTGCTGTAATCAAAACATACCACAGTATATAAACAGTAACCATTCCACTTATCACAGCTTGGTTGAGTTCAAAATTGCTTAAAAGGTCTTCCAGGATGACTTTGTTTATTGTTATCTTACAAAAATGAGCGGGTGGAAAAAAGAGCTGCAAACTTCATGTGCTTCTTGAGATCAAGATTTCATTTGTACAATAATCACAGTTAAAAACACCCCGCCTATACATACTTACACTTTATTAAGGTCATAAAACCAGCAATAAACAATAAAGCCTATACAACTTGTATTTCTACTGAATCACTGACTGGTACAGCTATTGAGAAGTGAAAAGCTCCTATGATTTTTATATGACTTCCTAAAACCTAGCTGGGAATTGTATTTTTTTGTTGTCTCATAGTAAAAATGACTTAGTGTTTAAACCGCATGGTCCTCTCATGGCGTATAAATGTTGGTCTCGTGTTTGTGTTTTTTAAGACTACTCTTTACATAATAGTCTGTGGCACGTTTCCCAGGCACAAGGGTGCCACTTCCGAATCCTTTCCCCTTGCCCTCCCTGAAGCCCCTTCATTTACATCTCATCTGAATCCCCGTCTCCTTCATACCATGGGCATGTCCATACATTTTGACAAGTTTACATTTTGTATAAAAATGCAAAAAGGAAAAAAAAAACATTTAATACTGATGAAAAAAAAACATATGGCAGAGTGTGGATGTATTTTATCTGTTTTACATATTTAAGCCACCCACCTCCCTAGCCCGTTGGAATGGAAGTAACAATGGACCGAGATGGGTTTTGTGTAAGGGGGAATGGAAACCAAAAACAAAAAAAAAGAAAAGCCTTAAAATATCCCTGGTTGTAGACAAGTTCTCCAAAGCCAGGAACTGGCATCACTCCAACATACAAACAGGGAAATGTTCTTTGATTATCTTTTTTTTCTCCTTTTTTTATTTCTTCCATTTTGCCATTTGCGCCTCCAGCCTTATTCGGTGGCCTCGGCTGCGGCCGGAGCCTCTGCTGACGCTTCCTCCTGCGTTGCAGGGGCAGCCTCCTCTGTTTTGGGTGCCTCCTCAGCGGCCTTGGCCTCTGCCACAGGCTCAGCTGGCTTCTCCTCTGCCTTTGGCTCCTCTGCGGGCGCAGCGGCCTTGGCCTCCTCGGCAGGTTTCTCTGCCTCCGCCTCTGCTGGGCTGGCTGCTTCCTTGGCCTCCTCTCCAGCAGGTGCAGCCTCTCCCTCGGCGGGCTTGGCCTCCTCGCTGGCTGCCCCCTCTGTGGCCTCAGCCTTGGCCTCCTCTGTGGAAGCAGCCGCCTCTTCGTTCTCTGCCCCCTCTCCCGTCTCCTTTTTGGTTTTCTTGAAAGAAAAGCCGCTCAGCTTGAACGACTTCTTGAAGGAGAAGCGCTTCTTCTTCTTCTTGGGGGTCTCGTTGCTGGTCGAAGGTGTGGCGCCGTCCTCTGGCTTGGCCGCCGCCTCTCCCTCAGCGGTGGGAGATGCAGCTTCTACCTTGTCTCCATCTCCAGCCTCCTTCTCTGCGGGTGCAGCCTCTGCCTTCTCGGCCTCCTCTTTTGGGCTCTCCTCGGCTGTGGCGCTGCCGTTGGCCTGCACCTCCTCCTTCCCGGCCTCGGCAGCTGCAGGAGATGCGTCCCCATTTGCTTTCACATGGCCATTTTCCTAAAAAGAGAAACAGCACCTATTAATACCATGTAAAACCTGGCGCCCATTCAAGATTGTAAATTCGACCAATGCCACTAGCAGACACAAGGGGCAGCAGACACCATAAAATCATGAGTGACAAAAGCAGACTCTTCCTCCAGTGTTGTGAAGGCTGACCTGGGCTCAGTGTATCCACTTTACGCATGCCTGCAGCACCAAAACAGACTTTGTTTATCAATGCAAATATAAAAACAACCGCCATGCATCTCCTCAAACAGCCCAACGTGTACATCTTCCCCATCTTTGCCGAGAATACAATTCACCTCATGAGCAAGACGGAGCGCAATGCCTCAACTGGATCGCAAGGGGTCGATGCCTAGTCGCTCCAACAACGGAGCGCCAAAGCAAAGCAGCTGCTCATTAAAACAGCAGATGCTCATTAGTCCACCAGATCACGGAGAGCAGCGATCAGATGCATTTCGTCAAAAAATAAAAAAATATAAATGGGGGGTTTGCTCTATTATTCTCCCAATCAAACTTTAATAAGTAAGAACTATTAATATCGGCGCATCTCTCGCAGGAGCGCACAACTGGGTGCGAGGCTCTCCGCTCCAGTGTGATAGTAGCCTGCCATCTCCACTTTCTAGTCGAGCATCTGTAACAAAAGGCGTGGTGCTCAAACCGTAGCAAGCCATTGTTGGCGTCGTGCATCTTGCCCCTATTCCCCAACTTCCACATACATTCAAGCAACTCGATTGATCACCAAATCTCGAAGAAACACTGCACATTTTCACCCCAAATGTGTATTTTTTTTCTGGAGTGAATCGATTAATTTACCAGTAGCAAATCAACACATGGCTTCATACTAATCCTACAATTTGATCACATTCAAGCATTCAAACAAAGGATTCAGTACCACCGAGGTTCCTTAGTCAAAAATAACCCCTTATGTTATTTTGATCATTTATCCTAAAATGAGCCTCAAATATCAACCACGTGTTATTTGGGTGAAAATAAAAGAAAAAGGAAATAAACGGTCAACTGTTGCTCATAAACTATCCATTCTGCTTTAAAATCAAGTCTGATCATTTTATTCAAACTCCCAACATGCTTCTCCATTCAATACATCCACAATTACGCACGGATTGCGCCTCTGAAGCACAGCCCCTCCAGAGCGACTATATTTCCCTCGGCGAATGTAAAGAGGATTGTAAATTATGATTTACCTGTCCATTGGTCTTGGTTGGTGAAGCAGCAGCCTCTCCTGGTTTTTCTGCCGCGGTTTCGCCCTTTGCAGCTGTCTTGGAGAATTGCGCTCCCATGCTTTTCGCTCCAACAAAGAAACTCAACCGATCCAAAAACGAACAAAGACCACAAGCCTCTTTCTTGAAACGTAAGCTCTTTGCTGTTGCCTCTCTCTGGGAAAAGTTCACTGGGAAAAAATAAACTAAAGTCCAGTTGCAGTGAGTAAAAATTTTAAAAATTGCAGAAAACACTGCCAGGTGAAGAGAAGTAATAAAAATCCCAGATAGGTGTCTGTGTCGCTGTAGACAGGCTGGAAAATGGAGAAATTTCCCTTGTTGCTAATAAGATGCGGAGTCCAACGCCCAAGTGCAGAGATGAATGGGCTCTCCGAGCGATGACGGCACCGCACTCATATTCAGCCAATCACAGCCGTCATTGAGTGAGTGGGCGGGGTTTAGAAAAAGGGAGTGAACAATGGATTGTAGCGCTGCGTTCACGTGGTGTGGGAATAACTTTAATGAGTCGAAACAAAATGACAACATTGAACTGTAAATCAACTGAACGAGTCAAAAGGGAGGACGGAGAAGCTTTTACGTGTCTTTACATTTAAGATTTTACGTTTCTGGATGTCTCTTGGTGTTTATATATCTGGAGTGGCTTCAGACAAATCTATTTTTGTTTTGTATCAAAAAGGCAACTCTGGTTATGTAACAGGAAAGCTGTTAAAAAAAAATCCCAAATTTTGAACAGAGAATACAGTTGATGATAGAGATAATCTCTTATAAGTTCTTGTAACTATTAATTTGATTTATTAGTATTGTCTCTCTCTTATAATAAAGTTATTTAGGTTGTGGATCATTCTGTTATACCTAATAGAAATAGTCAATTTTAGAAAAACTTACATGCATTTTAGTTTGTTTGAAAATCCTAAGCAAAGCATCTGAAGATTTCTCCAGTTTGGCTGGTCCCCATGAGATTTTTTGTATATAATTTTCTATATTTTAGAAATACATGATGGTGAGGGATACATTAAGGTTTTACAGTCAAACAAAGACTGCTGTCTTAACCACAAATGACAAAGTCCAGCAAATAGTTTTGTCTTCCCATGGGATTTTAGGAGCTGTGACCACAGAATGACTGATGTAATGTCATCATGCATTTTGTTTACATTTGAAATGAATTTGTTCTCCCCTGCATCTGACTAGATATTGCCTTGCTGGTGACGTCAGACGTGAGTGGAGCCCATCCCCTCCTGAAATTTTAAGTGAAAGTTATTACTAAGGGGAAAGCTGGAATTTCCCATCTTTCCCCTTGTCACCTGAATGCAGCATTAGATCTACAAGGATCAACTTGTCGTAGCTGCAAATCTTGTGTTTTACAAATTAAAAATGTGCTTCAGCTGCTCAACTGATGAAGATTTTTTTAATCTTTTCTCATTTTTCACGAGTTTGAATATGATTAAAGGTTGATGATTACCTAATTATGGGCTTCTCTGGACTAACTGTTTGAAGATGACATAATCAGTAGCAACAGTTCATTTAAGCTAAACATTTTTTGCCATGATTGACGTTTATTTAATTGGTTTATACGGCCGTAATGGAAGTTATCATCTGCCTCCACTTCATCTTCACTTGTATTCTGCACATTATCACTATCACTCCTGTGCAATATGGAATTCAGAATAAATGCCAACGTGCTGTTTCAACTCATCAGTGATTCTAGTAGATGACACATCTGAGAAATGTGGGCTTGATAACCTTTATCTGAGAGGAGCCTCATTCTCAGCTTTAAGATACCATTACTAGGCTGAAAAGAGGGTTACTTGGCGCTGTAGCCATAAATATCTGTCCCCAAATTGTAGCGTGATAGCCTACATTTATACGAAATAAATTAGCTGGACGAATAAAATTTAAGTGACCCGTTATGCCTGTCAAATGAAAGTGGAGAGGGAGGGGCGACAGGCTTAAATCAAATGCAATGCAAAATGCAAAGCCTCGGTTGGTGAATCCTGGCTTGGAGTCAGCATTGAAACAGGGCTGTAAGAACACGCGTGGGGCGCCTTGATCCGACTGCGCCGCTTTCTCCTTTGACTGTGCTCCTCTCAGCGTGATACAGTGGGATATCAGACCCGGTGATCGTTGCTGAATGCATTTCTTCCTCTTTTTTTAAACATTGAACACTAGTTTTATCCTCTCTGCTCGCCAGTGCGCTCCACGTTTCCATGGCAATCTGACAGACAGGAGGGAAGAGCAGGGTGCACAGTGCAAGCTTGGCACTGCTCCATCTTATCGCGCGCATTTCTGTGGATAATGCAAAAAAAAACAAAAAAAAACAGGACAGTAAACACGAAGCGAACTGGTGTTGGCGAGTTGGAGGGAAGCGCTGGAAACCACGTTGGAGTCGGACGGGCAGTTGAACAAAATCATGGCGAATTTGTAGCACTGTCATGAATGCCTATCCCTACCTGCCATCTCACTGCAAACTATGGAAGATGGTGACGTTTTTTTTTCATTGCGCATCATTACGCACCGTGCGCAGTGGGATGGAACTATTCATTGGCCTTTCTCGGTATTGCTTTTTTATTTGAAACATCCCCATACTGCATATTGAATGCCTCTCAAATAATTTGGGAAATGTTTTTCCATCGTTTTGCGTTTATTTGATATTCTTGGACTACCTGAATTGACCCCAACCGCCTCTACTCAGGACTTAGATCCGATTAACACCAATTTATCATAGCATTCCTTGTGGCCTTGAATGTGTGTCATGGCCCCCTGTGACCAAGTGAAAGCACCTTTCCTTATTTGTGCAAGCCCGTTTGCTGCATTTCCTTTGCAAAGTTTTCCATAACATGAAATGAAAAGCCGAGTAACAATCTCACTTCCCTGTCTGGACAACTTTCAGTCCCTGTTTCTGCAAAACGCTTGGCGTCCACTCCACACTTCACTTTCCCTGAATAAAAACAAACAATAGTTGACCATAGCAGTTTTGCATATTGAAATACACTGAATGGGATGATATTAAGATACATGTTGGAAGTCAGAATCACACATTTTCACTATGTGATGTGATGCAGACAGAGCATGAGTGAATTATCTTTATTAGGTGACAGTTTGGTCAAAAAGAAGCAGGGCAGTGAGAAAACAGAGGCATGTAAATATTAATTTGAGTCAGAAGCTACCAGAGCTGGTTTATATTGAGCCTTTTATTAAATATTGAATATCATCCATCACATAATCCACCACTGATGTGACCTGATGACAGCTGCATGAAAACAGCTTAAATCTTCAATGAAGTTGTATTTACTCATTCAGTTGTTTGAATGAATGTCTAGAGTAAATTAATATTCTATTTAAAGGCAGTAATGTATCCCAGAGTTCCCCCCTGCTAATGAATAGGCATGGTGGGTCAGCCCGCCTGAAAGAGCTGCTAACCCTAAAGGAATTTCATTAGTCTGGGTTTCAGTGAGAGTTTTAGTGTCTCATGGTGGTCTAAATGCTGTTTCAGAGGCTTTTCCATCCTGACAAGAAGAAGTGAGAAACACAGGATCCTTTTGGGATGAAAACAGCCACATTTAAAAATCCTAAATGTCAGCGCACAGCATCTGTTATTAGAAACTTCAAATGATAATGTCTGAGTATTGTTTTGTCTCAGGAATTGGAAATACTCCCTGTGACTCAGTAGTACCTTTGACTGTATCAGTGTCACTTTCTCTACTAAGTAACAGCCAAACAAGCACTGAATTTGTGTGTGCATGTTTGTGTGTGTGTGTGTGTGTGTGGAGGTGGTGGTGGTTGTGGTAGCAGGGTGCCCTGTGCAAGTTTGTTGACAGCCATGTGATCTGCCCCAAAGGGGAAGTTGAGTGTTCAAACAGGTCCCATGTCCCACATTTGCAATGCAAATCTATCACATAGGCAGAGTCAACTGAGAGAGATAGAGAAAACAGATGCAGCTCTGCACCACAAGCAAAGGTGGCCTTCCTGGAGTAGGTTTTTTTTTCTAGTCTCCTAACTTTTTGTGTTATGCAAAGCAGCACAGCTGGAGCATGAATACAATACCTCAGTTTTTCTGGGTGTAAAAGGTCAGAGGTTTGATCCCTTCTACTAAAGTGTCCATGAGTGTGATGTTGAACCTCTATCCGTTCACTCATTGCAAGTGCAGACAAGAGCATGAGCCAAAAAAGTAGATCCAATTTCTTTCTTTCTTTCTTTTTCAGTTTTGGACAGATCAGAGGTCAGTGTTGTGCTGTTTTTGCAGAGATCACCTTTCAATCAAACCGTGAGTCCAGTACAGTTCAGCTATAGTGTCTACAGCTGCCAATTCTAACTACCCAGTTCTGCTTCTAGCCTGTTTATTCCAAACAACACCTGTTGCTGCTGTCAGAAATGTAAAACGCATCACTTCCTGTGAGCACCGAAACAGCTACCAGAGACTCAATGTTTACAATAGCAACAGCAGATAACCTCAATATCAGTAGTGTGATGATATTGTAGAGTTGACTGTTGGTGCTTTCACAAAATATTAATACATGAAATTTTTGATAAATAAACAGTGATGTGGATGTGACAGTCTAATAAGTTCGCAAAATTGCATCCCTTTACTATAATCCAACCTTTAAAATCAGGAAAAGACAACACTTATGGCATATGACCAGATTATGATATCCAAAATGGCAGATTATATGTCATCTCATATCACAGTATCAATATGTTGCCTAAACCTGCATGTAACACAATGTAATGTTCATGATTTACTCCCAGATCCCCAGTAAATTTAGATAATTTGCATGTTTGTTTTTCCTTCTTTTAACAGAAAGGGAGGAGAGGGTATATTTTGCATGTGTGGACAGAGCCTTGTTTTCCTTTCAACAACAGACATCGCTCCAGAGATTGAGATTTAACACAACATCAGGATTAGCTTGTACCAACACCCTGCAGCAGCTTTTTAGTTGATTTATGCTCATTTTGTACCGTGGAGCGAGGCGGGGGAAGACGCACGCCCCAGGTCACCTCATGATGGCCGTAAGAGCGTCGCGTACTTTCTGTTAATGTGATATAATATCTGCTGAAAGCCAGCGTGTGTGTGTGTGTGTGTGTGTGTGTTTGTTCAAATTCTCCAGGGCAGTTTCGATCTCTTTGATCTTCGTGGGTCCACAAAAAAATATTGTACTTCTTAGTTTCAGTTTGGATTCTTTTTTTTTTCCACTAACCAAACTTCCTACGTAAGCGAGGCAGTTTTCACAGGGAACACTTGATCATGATTTAGGAGCGACTGTTGTGCTAATTAGAGGATTTTCTTTTCATTTTTGGAGGTAATGACGGTTGTCTGACATTGAGCTGCTTAACAAGCCTGGTGATGATGAGGCCCCCCGACTGTCAGTCCCACCGTGATTTGGAGGGTGAAACGGCGGGAGCTAATCACCGACAGCGAATGATTACATTTCCATTTTAACCATTCGGCTGCTTTTCTCACCCAGACCCGACCTCAACTTCAGTTTTGCTGGAGGACGATTTGAACGAACGCCTTCGACACTCCGGGGAGCAAAACTTTGACCTTTCGGTTACAGGCCGCGCTGCCGCACCCATC
>OMLF01012962.1:18433-39561 GCA_900302615.1 Holocentrus rufus | reverse complement strand
CATCTCTGATTATTGATTAACAACAAATAAAAAGATTGGAAGGGGGTTTCTGTCGTTGCGGCGTACCGATACCTTGTTGACAAAACACATTGTTTGCCAACTGATAACCGTTGTTAGTAAACACACCTTAGTTTAAAGAGCTGCAGGGTCTCGGTTTCAGGTAACAGAGGGTGGAGGGATACTTTGTGAGGAACTATCCTCTGACCTCACCAGTCCACAAAACTACTGGGATTCTTAGAGTCTCCATGCATTTTCAATTTTCTTACAAGTGGCTGCTCTGCTAAATAGTGTGCAGTCTTCCATGTCAGACGTCAAGTCAGTTTTCTGCCATTTCGATCTTCGCTGGCCAGCCCGACCAGCTTTGCAATAATATTCTTAGTGTCGGTCTTAAAGGAAAAACCCTCCAAGAACACATGAACACTGGTTGTGTATTTTTCCTCATTTTCTTAGAAACACATAAACGGCATCATGAGGTATTTCCACTGCAGCGACTGTGGACTTTTAGAGCAGATATTTTTATTTAATTTAAATATGTTTTTTTTCTGAGTCCCACTGAATCAAAGAGCAGGGACTTTTTTTTACACTGTATTTTGCATCAACATTCAACAATCAGACAGATAGAAATCCACTGTAGAGGAGGAAGAGATACCACTTTCTCTACTAACAGCAGCCGGAATCACCCAGAATGCACGGCGGCCGCAAGACAAGTAGGCAAAACAAGGTTTAGGGAAAGTGGGTATATGACACCTCATCTTAAAATAACTCCTGCAATCTACTGAACGTCACAAAGTTATGATATTGAAAGAGTGAGTGCAGCCAAGAGTGGGGTTTTGATACAAGAGTGATTTTTGATGGCGAGTTGCAAACACCAGTCAGAGCAAATTATTAACAAGATCTCAATAAAAGAAATTCTTAGGGCTTATTTGTTTTATAGCCTGTCAGATGACAAAAGTGGCACTGCCAGCGTGGACAAATGATTAACTCTCAAAACAAACTGTTTTCCACCTTACGGCTTGTTTGTAAGAACACCTTTACTGAAAAGTCACCTTAGAGATACAGGGTGAAAGAGGCAAAGTTCTGTCTTAAAATCTAATATCAAACGTGGAAATGATTACCAACTTTCTGATAGCATATATTTTTGTCAGCTTAATCTTCTAAACTGAATCATAAACTTCAGGTTATGATATTTTTCTTTAAAAATGGATGTTTAGATGCATGCGGATGCATTTAGGTAAAGGGTTTTTTAATGGGAATTTCAAGATAGTTTCACATTATCTTTCTGGGAAATGCCTTTTGTCATCACCAAAAAAACCCAGCATGTCTTTACTTCAGGCAGTCTGTCCCAACACCCTTCATTCAGGATTTATTCCCCCCAAGCAAAACTTCCCTTTGGTCCTTATCTATACTTAGTGCCTTCGTGTTAAAGCTCATCTTTCTGAGTAGGATGGCACACAGAATGGCCGATTACATCCAGCAAAAAGCATTAAGTTTGACCGATAAGAGAGTAGACCCTGAAGGAGAAGAGATAAGATTCTGTAATATTTGGCTGACGGACGTGTTTGTCACAGCCTCTGTAATGCCCTCAGTTCTGACACACTCGAGTTTTACTTCCTCTTTCCCCTCCTGCTCCGTCAGGGCTTTGTTTTTAGCAATTTTGTGTTTGCCCTTATTGGGAAAACACCTAAAAGCCCCGAAGCCTCGCTCGCTCCAAACACCTCGTCTCTGCTGAGGAATGCCAGGATGCATTTGCCCGGTGTCGACGTCGCACAAACCAGTGAGCTGAGGGGCAGAGCTGGAGCCACTGAGTGATGAAGCAGTGTGTGTGTGAATGGCTTTGCACAAAACACCAGGGAGGAGCCCACTGACCTGGGTGAATGGGACAAGGACAGGAGGAGAAAGGAGCCTCTTTAAAACTCAATCTGCCCGACCGTAAATGTTTGTCCGCAGCTTTTCTCCTGCCATTACGGGAATGCCGCTGGCCGGGCCCTTTGTGCCTTGTGGGAATAACCTGACTCAACCTCGCTGCTGCTAAGGCCGGGATTTGTCTGCGTGATTCCTATACAAAAGGTATAGGAACCAAACACTCGAAAGCACAAAAGATAGGGAAACGTGATATTCTTTTTCATAAGCCCGAGTTTTGTGTGAGAGGGAGAGGTTGTGCTTCCGCTCGGTTGTATAATTGCAGGTCTCCACTCCCCACTGTGGATCTGGCCCTGGTTCCTGCTCCCGTTGCTTTGTTTCTTCCTCCGCGCTGCGCCCCTCCCTCACTGCGAGCATTCAGGGAATATCTCCTTCTGTTTTGGGTGTGCCTCTGTACCAACACAGATGGCGATTCAGGCTCCCGCATATCAAAGACCACGCTGGGCTTATCAGCGGCGCTGACTCCGCGAGCAGTGACTTCATGCTCCTCGCCGCGGACTTTTGTTTGTATACAGCACGTGTTTTAACAAAACAGGGGGCTGTTTGCAGTGGGGATTTTTTTTTAGTTGGGGGGGTGGAAATCTGATAAGATGCAAAGGGGGTTTTGTCCTCCTGCTCTCCCACCATCTTTACCTCAAATCCCGCTGATTGAGCTCAGCGCAAACAGGTTAACCTGCATTTCTGTCCCGCTTGTTGAACCCTGCAACAGTCCACCATTACAAATGGCTTCTGCAAGACTGAGCTTTGTTTAAACCCACAGAACTTCATTTGAGATTCAAGTGGAGATCCCAAGGTTTCCGAAGATACCAAATATGTTCCTGCTGAATTAAAGGGAAATGACAATAAAATGATGCAAAAGTCAGCTTGATATTTTCTATTTGATGTCATGCTGCAGACATGAAACAATGGCATCTTGGCTTTGAATATTTCACTCAATATAAGTGTGATGGAGCTTCAGTGACACGTTGCAATCAGCAGATACAGAATATATATGTGACATTGTTATATAATATGGAAAAAATGTTCTTTTCTCACCTCAAAGTGAAATTTAAGACCCGATCAGGGTTCAAGGGGCTAACATTTCTGTCCTGCCCTCTGAGCTGTGCATCAGTCCTGGTTAATTATTGATTCCTAGTTTCAATCATCAGAGGTGTAAACAGGTCAGCTGCTAATTGACAACCTACTGTATGTAAGGCGCCTTGTTATTAGAGCATATAAGTGGGGGGGAAAGCAGAGAGCAACATTCCAGTGGCGAGTTTACGATCAAAGCGAGCATTTTTCTTATGATACTGCCTGCATCTTTCTTCCTGGAAAGATGCAGCACAAGCAACTTAGCCAGAGATCTAATTTAAGGGTAGAAGAAGAAATGATGAAGCAAGAAGAAACCGGCATGATGAGAGAGAGAATTATTTATGGCAGTATCACAAAAAAGACGAGCTGAACCGAGAAATATGGATGCATGGCTTCCACTAATGTCAGCGGTGTCACCTGTTTCTTTTTAGTAGATAGTCCTAGGTTCGTAATAAAAAAAAAACAAAAACTTTAAAACCCACTTGCTTGGCGTTAAAGTGGTCCACCTCCTTCCTGTGCCTGTCCACTCGTGATTAACCAGTGAATAAGCCATCTCTGAGCACTTGCCAAACCGAGCCAAATCTTCCCACATCTGTGAGTGGGAGTAACCAACCCTCCATTTACTGGAGATGCAGCTTCTAAATCTATTATATGAATGTGTGTGCGTGAGCGTGAGCTTGTATATCGGTATTTGGCACCTGGAAGTAATAATCCCACATTCCAACACTGATGTTGAGTTTCTCATTAGTTTAGGGAAAGGTCCCTTAGCGTCCAGAGTGTGGGCATGGCTTCATTCCTCCAGCACATCCTCAGAAACAAAAAAAAAAACAAAAAAACAACACAAACATGACGATCTCCTCACCCTCTCTCTAACTAAACCTTTATCGGGTAAACCGCAGCTCGCCAGGGGTCTGAGCGCTCTGAGATTTGTGGCACATTCTGATCAGTGGAAATATGCACGCTCACTTCCTCTGATTGAGGGCGCTTCCCTTTTGAAGAACTGATTAAAAGCAGGCCCACGGGCGGAGAGCGAGCGACTCAGCGGCCGATCCGAGGGCTGCGGGATCCGTAGCATGTCGTGATCGGTGACATTTGCATGCCGTTGTCTGGTGATTCAGGGAGCCGTCCTCGTGAGGATTTGATTTAAAGCAGACATATGGATAGAGAGAGAGAGGAGAGAGAGAGAGAGAGAGAGAGAGTGTTTCAGTGTGTTAGGTTGGGAGGGTCAGACTGTTGTTTGTGCGCGTTGATAAGACTTTTGTCTGTGCAGATCGCTGTCTCAGCACAGGCTCCAGCCACAGGAATGCCACCGGCTGACAGATGCACCACAACCGGCATGTGTCTCCCAGAGCGAATGTATAGTCTGCCAGTGAGCCACATGCCAAGCTGATGCACTGCAAAAATAAAAATAAAAATATAAAAATCCATCTTAATAAGTCTTTTACCTTCACATTTAGTGTTAGATTCAGAAAACCTGCCAGTTGGGGTGAGTTAATTCTGCTTATTTCCAAAGAAGTTGTTTGATTTGGTTCAGGAATTTCTTCAAACGCCAGTGTCATGGCACAAGATCAATCATACAATACTCGTACTAAGAAAATATTTCTTTAAAAATATTTAACATGCATTGGAGAAAATTTAAACTGTCTCTCTCCCTTGACGGATTTTTATTTAAATTTTGTTTTTCAATTTTTTTAAGACAAATAAGATTTTAGGTCTCCATACTATGAAATGACTCGTGAGAGGGATATTTTTGCAGTGTAGCCCTCGCCATATTCCCTCAATGTGGCTTTGGTGTTAAGCTTGTTGACAGCGAGAGCGTCTTTGGTATGCTCATTAACGCCGACTCACGTATGATGCATCAGTTTCCTTGATGAACCTTTTTGTTGCTCTCATCCCACACATACTGACCAAAAGCAATTATGGTATATAAAAAAAAAAGTGTCATATTTGAGCAGCAAAGACTGTTTGTGTCAACCAAGGTAACATAATGCAGTCATGATTTAAGACAGAACAAGCTTTTACAGTATATGCATCCTGGGTGATCAGATTTTAATCAGATGGTGAATAATATGCACTTAAAAATGCACTTTAAAGACCTGATTATTCAGACCTTCTCCAACCCACATACAACAACTTTTTAAAAATGGAAATGTGTGTTAAAGGAGTACTTCAATGTTTTGGGCAAAATCCCCTTTTTGCAACTTACCCAGACTGAGACAACATATTCAATACCATTTTCACCTCTGGTTCGGTTCCTATGGGTAGTTCCTACCATCTAACGTCTCCTAAAACGACCCTTGTTTTTTAGAAAAATGTGTATTTCAAGTACACAAGACATGTATTTCAAATACCCATGATACAACGTGTAAATAAAACATTTAAAACAAATAAAAGATTTATTTTGTACTTTGATGGAGCTAGGCTAATGACTCCTGTAGACTTCAAGTATTTATGCTAGGCTAACAGGAAATGCTACCCTAAAGAACCGAACCAGTGGACGTACAGAGGTGAAAACAGCATTAAACATCTTGTCTTCGGTAAGTTGGAAAAAGGGTATTTTTCCCAAAACATTGGAGTATTCCTTTAGACCACAGATAATACCAGAACTCAAACAAAACAAACCGGTAGCAGGCAGTTAAGAAAATGGATCGTCAAGGGACTCGTGATGGAGAACCAGTGGAACCAGGTGCTTAGCCTCAATTTTAAAGTACGTAAATATTGAGAGGAAGTGACATGCACAGCAAGCTACTGTAAACACAAAATCTGTGTGTGGACAATGGACATGCATTTTAATGCCAGGAGTAAATGTAATCCAGCTAAACAGTATGAATGTGTAAAGGGGTCAGAGAATCGCCTAGATGGTCTTTCTTTTTTTAAACTTGATGTGATATGACCTGATATAAAGTCCTTGATTTGACGTGAGGCCCTTCGGTTCCTGGTGTGTTGTTTTCCGACCTTACGCCGTTTTCTCTCCTCAAAGGCCCGGGCCGCGTTTACATGTCGACAGCCGTCGCCTTTGATCGTCCCTTCGGCCAGTTGCTCCACAATTAATGGCAAACACGTGTCGGGGATCTCTGAGCCCTGGCCTCAGTAAACAGGCCTGGCACTGCGTGTGGTGCGTCAGATCAGCAGAGTTTAAAGCAGGAATTTAAGGGGCAACAGGAACAGGACCAAAGTAACAACTGCGAAGCCTCCTTTGGTCATCACAGCTACCCAGCATTCCTCTGTCAGCCACATCCACATGTTCACGCCGTTATGAGATGGCCCCGAGGCTCTGCTCCCCTTTTATAGCCCGTTTGATTTATATCTGAATGGGCCTCATCCATCACGGGTAACTATCAGACAAATTAGTTTTATTGATGTACTTCATTTGTTTGATGATATAAATTTGAACATCATCATCATTTTGCCAAAGATGACACAGGAGACAGAGATGTTGGCTACGCTCACACCTCAGACCAACATGATGGGTTCTGGATTTCTGAACTGTGTTTCCTTTTTCTTCTGTTTGTTTTTTGAATGTCCAACTATTCTAGATCTATTCTAGGATGCAAACCATGTCACATACCAATATGAACTGACAGTGACCTTGAAATCATGCATGCAGAGTAACAATAAAAAACAAAAGGTCGCATTGATTTTTGTATCATGCATGCATCAGGCATGTTTTGAACACCTCACATTTATGGCTTTTGACTGAATTGAGTCATCTCACCAAATACCAATCATACTGTCTCTTTGGTTTTCTTTCCATTGTTATGTCTTATCTTCCATGCAAGTCAAGCTGCAAATTATGGCCGTTGTTTCAAGCGAATGACAAAGATTTATTTATTGCCATGGCAACACTGCCATGTTCCGACCTGAGCATTCAAAGATAAGTCACGTGAAGGTCCCGTAGTCCAGATCAGAACTGAAGAAATGCGACTCCGGGCAGCTGGCCTAAAGTTGTTTGTTGCTTTTAGAAAGTGGCGGTAGCCCACTATTTAAATGCAGACACATTTAAATGTAATTTTTTGTTCGTGGGACTTCAAGTTTCAGAGCCAGCAAGCCGTCTTTATGTTTGATGTTGTTTACAGTTTGCCTACATTTGTTTTTCCCCTTGGCTAGCTGCAACGCAACATTTACAAACATCAATTGAGGCTGAAAAATAACATACAATGCAGCCAGCATAATGCCACGAAATGTTTGCAGTGATTGTTTGTTGTTCAGCTGCAAAGTAGCAACAAACACCAAAAACATCAAGAGCGTACGCCAATATGAAAACCGCGCTCGACTCCACTGTTGTCTCATGATTTCGGCTTCAGTGAAGTTCGCCTGTGGTGATGTAGAAATGCAACAGGTGAGGCTGATAATTACACAGTCAGTGTTTCTACAGCACAATATGGAATGTATGTTCTCATAAATATTTATAGAAGTAGGAAAGTAATGTGCAGTATGTGCCTTGTGGGACAAATCTAGTGGTGCATTCGGATACATCTCGGCACTCTGCCGAAGTTTCCAAAGTGATGAAACAGACAGAATATTTTCCTTTTTCAACATCGAGGTCCAATGCACGACATTGATAGATCTCCTGTGCCTTTGGCAGTTTGCAGTGTGATGCATTGCAAAAACAAGAAATAGTCTAACTCTAAGGTGAAAATACTGCTAAACTTGTGCTTGGATCGAGGCTGTTGTTTGTCGAAAATCATCTGAAGTAATGATGCATGCGTAATTGGAGGTGACTGCAAAAGCCAGTGTCATTTTTCTTACAAGAGAAGCAAATGCTCTAATAATGATGATGATGATATCGGATGTCTGCGTCGTGATAACGGAAGAGTGAACCAAAAGCTCTGACAGTGTCATTTTCTTTTTCTCCTTGCCCGGCCAGCTGCCACAGCAATGATAGTTACACAAGAGGAGAGAGGAGTCCCTATTTTCTCATATAAAAGGAAGCGGCCTTGTGTTCTCATTTCTCTGACTTTCATGTCCTCCTTAATATTGACAATTACACTAAATGTAGAAAATATTGGGGTCACCTCATCTTGTGTTTTAATAGACTGACCTGGTGAGTCCAGCTAGTTTACAAATTAATTTCACTTTATTAGCACTCCAGCCCAGTGTTAGGAAGGGATACTAATATATTGTACACAGAGGTCGAGATCCACTAAGATTGTATTGCCAGGGCAACCAATAAATTAATGCAAATCAAGCTGTGGTGCAAACAAGCCCTTGAAAAGAGCACCCTGCACACACACGGCTTCTTTTATCATCCACTGCAAGCACAGACAACACGCTTCACGTGTACGAATAATTCACTAACGCTGGCACCCTTGTGTCCTTTAAACAGCCTTTATGAATGTAGCATGTGGAACTTTTTTTTATTTGTCCAGAATATATGTGCTAATATTTTCATTTAAATGGGTAAAACTGTCATATAAAAGAAAATAAGGAATGGAAAAAAGTATTAAAGGGAAATCATGGCTAGAGAAAAACCAATGATAATTCTCTGGTCTTATTCTAAATTGAAGGAAACCCTCTGCTTGGCCTGCCTGACCTGCTGATAGCGCTCATTCTGAATCATGAAACTCTTTGTGTGGAGTTTTAATGCCGCCTTTCAATGGATGTTGTATGCACTGTGTAATTGAATTGAGAGCAATCTCAGTCTACATGACCTCGCCTACAAATAACTATTATGTGGGCAAAATAATGCGATTTACATATCATTTGCATATGCATGATCGTGGCAGGCGCAAAGCAGCTTTATTTTTTTGACCCGACGCTGTCAGGCACACTTTCCTCTCATTGTGCAAATCTATCATGGATAGACGTGGTCATTCTGGTGATATTGCAAGTTTTCCAGGGGCAAATCTGTGTGAAATCAGGTTTTCTTCAGCTGCAGAACCATGACCTTACAAATATGAATTCAGAGTTACCTTTATTTAAATTAACACTTGTAATAAAAAGTATGCTAGCAGTGCTAAACACCTTTTCTACAAGTTAGCCTCATCTCACTAGCTGTTTGCTTTGGGTGCTGTTAATTTATGGTGCAGACAAAACCGTTAATCTCAAAAAAAAACAATCACATGTGCATCTTCTGCCCCTTCCCTCAGCTGGGCCAGGCTGTCTGTAGGTAGGTCAGATGAGTGGGTGTCAGAGCTCCTGAGCACGTCCATGTACCGTGTCCTCTCTCATTGGTTTGCTGATAATCACAGAGAGCCCAGCTGGGGGAGAGAAGGGAAGGAGAGGCGCTCTGGCAGCCAGTCAGCTGGCACCACTGCAGCCTTTGAGAAGTTGTTTTGGGTGTTGGAGGGAGCAGTTCCAGGATATCTGCTCCAGGCCACAGTGCAGCCCTGATGCACCTGGTATTTTTACACCGCAACAGCAATCATTGCAGTATATTCAAGCCCAGCCGACAGCGCTCCCTCATAGCAATGCAAGTCTTGTTAACACCAGCACATAAAATTGACATGTAATGAGATCATTTGAGGATGGAATGAGTTCAACTTTTAGCTAAAAACAGGCAGCGTTCCATTCTGTACACGTCTGAGCTGCTGTTTATTTGCAGATTTTATTTATTTCATCCTTCTTTATTGCTTTCGTGCCATTTCTTACCGGTCCGCTGAAAGTTCAGTCATAGAGGATGGTGCACAAATCTCCCAGTGTTTTCCCAGGAATCAGATCATTCAAGCTACTGGATCATAGTCATATTACATTCACTTGCATGTCACTGAATTAGACAGCAATTTATTGATGAGAAAGCTGTACATGCGTCACCTTTAAAATTTTAATCAAAGGAGAAAATTGATGTGCACTAATTGCAGGAGGTAGCGTGAAGCTGGTTACAATAACAAGTGAAAATTGGAACATCATCCATGGACAGCTGGGAAGGTCAGAGCCAATCAGGGCAGCTTCTCTGTTCGCCTGACCTTCTCCATCAGTTGTGTCACCATAGAAACTAATGGAGGAGGACACTATAAAGGATTATTATGCAACAGCCAGTCTAAATGGTCTGTTGAAAGCACAAAGCATCACCTTGTTTAGTAACTCAAACAAAAAAAAATCTGGGTTTCAGAAATGGACTTGGAACAAAATTGCTTGCTGATACAAAGCTCTGTGACCTCCCTTAGACCTGTTATTAACCTGCATCCTGTGTTATAATGAGACGGTGCAAAAACACATAAAATCTAGACGTTAAGACATCCAAGAGGCCGTGAACACCCAATCAGGTCAGAGACATACTGCATTTATCTGCCCTGGCAACAAAGTGCAAATGTAAGGTGCTTCCAGTCAACATATAGCTTTTATGTTAATGGAAATAAACACAAGCACACAAAATCAAATAGGTAGCAGGTCAGGTAATAACATGCAGTATGTACAAAAAGGGATTGTGATGATAGTCGCAGATGGAGGACAGGCAAGATGAGGCACTTATTGTCAATTTCAAAGGACATAAACATTAAGAGAGGAGGCGGCTGTGCGCTCTGCACAGCGACATACATTTTGCGAGGGTCAGACAAATCTAATTTCAATATTTATTCCAGAGCAGAGACGCATGTTAATGCTAGGTGTAAATGTCATCCAGCTAAATCATATCCAGGCACAATGGAGATATTAGATGCATGCTAATGCTAGGTGTCAAGAGGGCCTGTAGCAGTGGTGCTCAAATCAGGTTCACAGGGTGCAGGGCGATGCTGGTTTCTGCTCTGCCAGGTTGTTTTCATCATGCCTGTCTAATCAGGGACTGATTTAGACCTGGGAGGGCAGGTGAATGCAATTAACCACTTGTCACAATAGCAAACCAGCACCATTGTAGACCCTGATGAGTTGCCACTGCGGCAAGACTGCTGGTTAGCTTACAGTGTAAATCATGGCACAAATTCCAAAGTTTCTAACAAGCCACTTTGTAAAAAATCAAGACCAGCCTGACCTGTTCCCATAGAAAAAAAATACTACTGTCTGATTCTGCCGAGTGCAACTGAACTGTCAGTGCTTGTGTGTCGAATGCCTATAGGCTACTGAACTGCAAGCATGCTAGCAACTGTTTTGTGAATAAAAGACATAAGGCTTCCCCGACGCTTGCCTCCCTTGAGTCTAGCTTTTTCTTGACCTTGTCAGCATCCATTTCACTTCCAAACTGACACATATTAGACCCACGCTCGGGAAGTGCGAGATGCCTGCCGCCTTGCTACTGAAAATAAGTCCTTACTGCAGTGCACAGCCCGACCCTTGCAGACCTGTTGGAAAAATTGAATTATCTGAGCCTGAATCGACTTGAACCCACAGGGTCCGGTCGGCCCCAGTAGGGTTCAGGCTGAGAATTGCAAACTTTAACTAACAGTGCGAGGATCAGGAGTTGAAATCAGGACTAAAAATTGAGCACACTATGAGGTGCTTGGTTGCGAGTGCTGGATCTGTAACATGATACTGAGTTGTGTCTCGTGCAGTGACAGCAAATAGTTCAAAAATGCGTGTCTTTTAAAATGCACGTCATCCCTGCACTTGACTCATACCTTTTGATCATGGTGCTCTATCTGCTGAATGTGGTTAAAAGTAATTTTTTCTCTTGATGTCATCATATCTTGGAGTTTTTTCTGGGGCCGCCACTTAGCAGGCAGTGAATGAACAATGCAAAATACAAGAGACTCACTAAACAGCTCTTTGTTGCAGCATCAAGCCAGTGAGGATTTTTCAGTGGATTTGCTATCATCGCAGACAGATTAACCCAGAGTTGCTGAGCTGAGAGTAGCAAGCTTATTCTTCATCAGAGAGTCAGGGGTTAAGAGTTTGGAGAGCTTCTCTTTTGCTCATTTAACATCTGTTTCTGTTTGGCTTCTCAAGCACCTCTTCATAGGATGTGCTGTCTGCTGATAATGCTCTGGAATCTGCTTTCTGTCTGGCTGTGAGGAACACAAGTGTTCGACTTCCAAGTGTTTCAGATGCAACAAGCTCGCAGGTTTGTGAGTGATCTCCCCCGGTAAATATGTGCCATTTGGTCTGTGCTTTCATCCAAAAGCATTTTCAGTACCATAAGGTGCATATGCTTTCATTATGTGTGGCCCAAGCAGAACCTGAAGCCCAATCCGTGGCATTGTTAGTGCCATGCACTACCTTTTGAACTGCAGGACCACACTGCTTTTGTCTGCTATACATGCACACTAAGATCAAAGATCTGTTTAAATTGGCACCAGCCTCCTGTTAGCAGTGCTTGTTTAAGTCAGTGGGGACCGAACCAATTTCTTTCAGCTTCACATGCCAGCTGTTCCATTTAACTCCATAAGCTGTGTAGTAAGAATAACTTAAAACTTGTATCTTACTTGGAGACAAATTGTTTTATCCTCCGCTGACTTGCACGCATTGTTGCCAATACCAATTTCTCAACAAAAAAAAAACAGCCAGTGTGAAAACATCCTGAATGTCCTAAGAGATGATTTAATTAGTGATCAACAGGATGGGCTTCTGAAATCCCAATTTCTTTCCTGAATATTTAATTATGCCAAATATTATCTAAGCATGGAGAGACAAGTTGAAGAAAATTAAATGTCCATGCTTCATTTCTGGCTCGATATATTTTAACAAGCATGGATGCGGGGATACACAGGGCTCAAGCTTACTGTAGCTCACCAGCTGAGTGCCTGTCGATAACATAAATAATGAATGCAAACCAAGCAAAGATTAAGTAGAATTTTAGATCGGACCGGGCACTGCAGGAAATGATTTTCCTCCTCAGACAGAAATCAATGTATTCTTATAAATTACCTTTAGCTTTTTGTTGGCTTGAGATCCCGCTGAGGAATATTGCAAAAAAAAAAAAGCTGTTGTTGCTGTTTAGTTTCTTTGTGTTGAGGCACAATGTTACAGGGTAATACCCAGTTAGGGCTCCCTAGTAGTGAATTTGGGGATTTTATGATAGAAAAAAGCCAATTCCAACCCTGTCAGCAAATGGCCTGAAGGCAGATGAACACACTGAGGCAGTTTTGATACAAGACAACTCAAACATTGCCTTATAATTAAAGCTTAACTTCACCGAGACCCACTGAACATGTGATTGAGCCCGGATTTGGATTTGTTTGTTTTTCCATCGGCTGACTGAAAGGCAATTTTGCTGCAATCCCGTGTTTACATGTGGAGAATGTTGATCAAAGGTAGCAGGCAGGTAAAATAGTCGGCGTGAAAGCTTTTTCAATCCAGCCAGTTATTAATAAGTATTATCACCCTGTGCTCAATCAGAGGGTGTTTTGCATGTGCTTGATGGGCCTTGATAATCTTGATTTTCATGCGCTAAAAATACGGCGCGAGAATAACATGAAAGACCAGACAACGGTTTGTCACGTACATCAGTTTAATGAGTCAGAGTTGGGGTGTTCATGCTGGCCGAGGGCTCTGAAAAAAAAAAATTGAATAGGCTCTTTAATGAGACTGCTTGTTCTCGTTCTCCCTGTCTGTCTGGGTGTAGATACCAGGAACTGTGTGGGCTTTTCCTCCTTCCACAGGATACAGGCTCATTTGTTCAATAGCATGTGTCGTATGTCTGCGTTAACCAGCCGGCCCTATCAGCCCGAGGAACAGCCAGTCGCCACTGTTCCCCAAGCGGTGTTCAATTACCCAAATATTTGCCGTCCTTCGGTTTTCCATTGTATCCATTGCGCGCCGGCTGCAGTGATTCACACAATATGTAATTGGCGTGATGTTTACTGGAGCAGATGTGTTGTTTTTGTGCGTCTTTTGTTTTTTGTTTTTGGATGTTTGTTAATCCTCCCAAATCTCACATTGAGCAGCGTACAATGTAGTATCGGCCTCGCGTCTGGGTTGCAAACAATGGACGTAGAGTATGAGGAAGTGGCGGACTCATTTGAATACAGATTTAGAGGAAGCATGGAGTGTCAAGATTAATAGCATCTTTTTGGATGGCGCTCACCGACCGAAACCTCCCTGTCACTCTCGCTGAAAATAATCCGCATATTGTTCGGGACAGATTTGGACCCGAGGAGGTAGTCGTTTTGTCATTTGATTCGCAGATGTGCTCACTTTCCGATCTGTTTAGTTTATCCTCATTTCATCCTAATTGCAAAAAAGTGATAGTGGCAGTAATGTCTAGGGAGTCATGATACTCTCGGCAGTGGATTAAAGGGCCATTCTGCAGCTCTGCTCTGTAATCTTTCTGTACGCATGTATGGGTTACAGATGCAGCCCTTTGAGTCCCTCTGAATTGTGAAAGCGAGGACGCCATCGTCTCGCCACATAGCATATCTGTGGTTGTGCAGTGTGTATCATGTGCATCTCAGACCATTTGTCATCCATAGCCAATCCTGAGCAGGAACAAAAACAGAAAGCCAAGCCTCAAAAACATCGATTTTCTATCGCATCTGCTGCCTCAGTAACTAGAACAAGCATAATTAATCTCCTGGTTGGATGTCATTATCTGGGCAAGGAGAATAATTGGTACATAATGTATCACTTAAATCTAATCTGAGGGACAACAACAGCCTGCATAAGTGGTCCGGGGCAGGTCTGGTCCTGTTGTCCTGCAGAGGTAGTTGTCTTAGATGACCTGGATTAATTGTTGGCATGAAACTCACTGTCCCTCGGCCTAATAGTGTCATCAGTCTCCTCGGTCACAGCTGATCTCAGTGTGCAGCTTATATGAGAAGGACAAATTAAAGTTTTGGGTTGACTTTTGCTTTTGTGAAAAGTAAAGAAAGACAAGTAAACATGTCATCCCCTTTGAATGACGCAGGCAGCCATTGGGCCAGTGAGTATTGAGATGCATAATCCCTCCAAAGTTTAATCCAAATTGGACTAGTGATTTAGTAGTTATGGCCGCTCAAAATTTTGGCAGTCATTCAGGCCAATCAGAGTATTTTTCTAAACCCCAGGCTGCAGCCAAAACGCCTCCTCCCTCTGATTTTTGTCAAAATTGATGTTTGAGGTAAAGCTGTAGTCTGGAACTTTTTTTAATTAATCTAGGTTGTGGGATCAAGCTACACAACACCATAGCGTTACTGTGATATCACATAGACAGCTATTTAAATTTTTGAGCGGACAGAGCAATGTGGGCTGGGTGGCCAACAAGTGCTGCTAGCTAGTTAGCATATTAGCTTACCCAAAGAAATAGGCTAGCAGCTGTTACTGTCAAGTAGCAGTATTTACGCCTTTGTTTTTACTTGGTTGCTATTTCTTCCTTGCCTTCTGAACAAATACTTTTCATTACCAAAAATCACATGAAATCCCAGATGTCATCTTTAAGGTGTTTGACCTTTAATTTGTGCTCCCATTTGCCTAATCATTTTGTGTGTGAGTGGTGTGCAGTTTAAAGATGGACCACCCCGTTTTATCAAAGCAGACCAGTGGTATCTGAAATGTCATGTTTGACATATGGACAAGCACAGTTCAATCCACAGTCTCTGCATGGGGTATAAAAGTCTGATATGAGGCCGTAAAATGGCATTTCTTGAGGTCACAGGGGACATTCAAAGGGATGTATCAATGCACTGTACATATCTTTGCTCTGTTTAGCTCAGGCAAAAGCAAACCTCAGGTAGCTCACTAAACCCCTCTTTGGCATTCCTCTTGCTGGAGATAAGAAATGATGCTGTGGAGCACACTGAGCACATTATGTTCTGTCACGCTTGTAATTCCCTTTGATGGATGGAGGGAAATTCTTCGTTTTGTGACATACATGCACTGTTACCCTTGCCTGGGTTTAATCCCATGTCTGTAGCTACTTTTTTCTGCGCAGGATCTATGGGAAACGGGCTGGGCACGCTGCCCCATGCTTTACAGATCATCAGGCCTCATTGAATCGCCTGGAATTAAACAGTTAATCTCAATTGGCTTTTTTATTCTCGACAGGACCTCTTGGACCTCTTGATCTTGTTCTCCGACAGAGGCTAATTGTGAGTCCAATACGACTAGGAATGTGAACTCTCCTCCCCTTGCTATGGGGCATATGTACATATACTCTCTGGAATGCCGGAAAGGCATTGTTGTCTTCTTTTGAAAGGTCTTCTGAGGTCTATGAATGTTATGTTCCCAAGCCCTCCACATAGTATAACTCGCAGTCCACTAATTGCTTTAGTTGGAGTTTGCATGGAAAGAATTGTAAGGATGTGGTCACTGTTGCTTGGGATTTTCTGCATGGATAAAGGCATCAGTAGGCATGTGCACAATGTCAAAAAGGGGCTGACTACAAAACAATAGGAGCAGCTACCAGTGAGGGACTATTAAAAAATACCATGGCTGCTGAGCTGAGAAAGTGATCCAGAAACACCCGAAGCTGAAACACCCCAATACACTTAAAACCCCTGATTCAGCCTGCACACGCCTGCATGCATGGCCTGCACGTGATCAATACCGGATCACCACTTAGATCACATGATAATCCTGCATCAGTGTTTTAAACTTCATGACGATAAAAACTTTATTTGTATTGCACTTTTCTAAAGAAGAACTTAAAAAAGCAAATGACAATAAAGTAATAGCAAATTACAAAGTAAAGACATCATGAAACAATAAAACAAAGTTAAACATAAAACGAGCTGTAAACAATTAAAAACACTGAATTAGTGTGGATGGCAAAAGCCTATGTCTGGCTTAGTGTGGACATGGACTCAGATTGAATTGTGCATGAGAAAAATGGCACGTACAGGCAAAGTTGGCTAAGTTTATAGATGGAGTAGGGTGATGATCATGTTGCAGTTTTACCCAACAATACTGCAGCAGACCAGGTATCACAAAACCAAACAGTGTGACATTACAGAACTGGATAATACTGGTAACACTGGTATGCTCCAAATGGCAGCCGGAGAGAAAAAATGAACTTTGATACCCAGATATCATGTAGCATGACGCCAATAAACCACACAGAGCTGACTCATGTTTACCAACATGACCGGGCTGTAATGCTGCAGGATACAAAAGGGGCGAGAGGGAGAAGTTAATAACATGCTAGCATGCTAACCAGCTCTTTAACATGTACGTTTGTTTTGTCATTATAGTTTTTGAAATTTCGATGCTGAGATGCAGGATGCTCAACACAAGCCTTGTTTCTAGATTATTTTTTTGCACTTAATTGGACAAAGAAGATTGGCAGAGAGAAATGGAGTGACAATGCAATAGAAATCCTCGGTCAAAATGAAACGCAGACCCTCAGTTACATAGTATGTAGCTTAAGACGCTCTGGTCGCTTCATTATGACATTTCAGGATCTTACACGCATTATATGGATTTAGCACTGCAACACCACAGTATTATTGAAGTATCATGCAGCTTCAAGATGGACCTTCTTTGGCATTTCTTTTAATAAAATGCACTTTAATAAGAGGCATTTTCATAGTCGCACCCTGTATCAGGTCAGAGGCTTCATCCAAGGTAATTTTGTTTTGATGCCCTTCTTCATGAGCCTTTGGAGATGTTTTGTGACCTGTTTCATCAAGAGAACAGTGATGGGTGGTGTCCACTTGAGATACCATAATGACATACCCACTCTTACCCAACCCCATTTTCCTCTATAATCCACCCTTGGTCTCTGCATACTGTAGGCTCCCATTTCACATAGGGACAGTTTCATCCAATCCTGTGCATTGGGTAGTTTTATAAAATACGCCTCAATCAAAGGCAATTAAATAATCAGCCCCTGTGTCAGGTGAATAGGAGCTTTATCTGGGTAATTTTGTTTTGCTGCTCTTTTCTTGTCCTGAATAAAAGGTCTCCAGGTGCCCTTAGTGATAGGGCCTTCGCTGGTTACACAATCATCCTTTTGTGAGCGGGGAATTCAGTTACAAGTGACAACAGTGTTGGCGGAGTGTTTCCTGGCTTGTGCGTCACCAGCGTCTTTGGAATAGAAAAGGCGAATTTAAAGCTGTAGGAGCTGCCTGAAGTTGTCACACCCTCTCATCCAGAATCCCCTTGAAACCAGGAATTAGTTTTTTTTTTCCATTTTCTCATCACGGTTTTAACGTTTTCATAGTGACAACTGAATCTGCAGCATTAGATTTAGTTTTGAAACACTGTTTGGTTTGTCCGTGTGTGTCTGTGTGTGTGTGCTTGGTGTAACCATGGCAGTAGTAGTCAATCTTTTTTTTTATTTACATGGCTTACGACATATTCAAATACTGAACTTCACCACCCGGTAACGTACAACGCTATGCAAAACAGTGACACAGCAGCCAGCAGTGATAAAGCATGCCGTTGAACTGGAAAGCATCTACATATATTGTGCACCAAGGTGAAGCTTTAACGCAAAACAGGACCCAAAAATCAAATCTGTAATTTGCCTTTACTGTGATTATAACTTGATTAAGCTGTAAAACCAGTAAAAATGTTGGTAAACTGATGGTAAACATCTGCTGCCTCCTCCCCAAGCAAAATTATTTCCCTCCTGTCATAATGTACAGTCCCATAGTATTTCTGTTGCTCCTTTGTAACTTTTCTGAAGGTTTTTAAATGCTGAAAGCTAAATGTAAATACGGATGGTAGCTGTAAACAAAGCTGAAGGCGCACTTGGTTGTTGTTGATTAGGATATTTTTTTGCTCCTAGGCTGGTTTCACATGGTGCAACTGAAATGCAACTTCAATTCCATGCAACTTGGAGTTCCAGGTAAACCATCCAATCCAATTATGATTGTGGTTTGCATCATCATTTGGAATGTTCCATATGGGTTTGTTGACATGGCAACAGTAAAAGTTTCATTTGCAGCCTGCAACTAATTGCATGGAAGTTGCACTGTGTGAAGCCAGCCTCAAGTTTTGAATTGACCTCTTCTGTGGGCGGAGAAATGTCTATCTGATGCCAGAATTTCATTCAGGTTAACAGGGGGATGGGTTGCACTTCTCTATTGTAGTCCTTCTTTCTCATTTAGGCTGATAAAACAGGTGTATTTTTGCATAAAAATCTCATAAAAGTCAAACAAGTCAGTTGACCCCTAACTCCAACGGTAGAGGACTGCTGTTGTGTTCGGCAGCTCCCAGGTGGGGATGGGTATAAACTCGGGAGCTTTGCTGTGAACAAGAATGGATCCGTTGTCAACTTTCCTGCAGGGTACAATAAAATAGCAGCAGCTGAGAAAATGTCAACATTATTTATGGCTTTTAATTTGAAGTCCCTAAGAGCATTTGATGTAACTTAATTCAGAGAAACTCCTGAGAAAAGCTGATTCTACAGAAAAAAACAAAATGGTGCGACTTCACTGGCATATTTTTGAGGTAAATACAAATTTTAGGGCTTAATGCAGGATCAAGTCATGATTTTCACTCTGTAGCTGCATCCAAATGCTTCTGCGTGAACTCAGTCATGGACTCGGTTTTACTCTTGGTCTGAAAACTCACCAATAAAGAAGTTAGTCAATTAGTCGTACTGTCAAGGTTGTGAATCAGAATGACAATAGCTACACCATCGTGGTTTCCCTACTCACCGTTTGCTTTCCAGCCCCTCATTTGCATTTTCCTTTGAACGTGGGATACTCAAAAGGAGCGGATAGCAACACATCACTTCAATGGCTTTTGTCTGCCTTTCTTGCCGCGGCCTTTAGTGCTGAATGAAGAATGGCGGTAATTGTTCCAGGTTTCCTACATTGTCAAAGATTTACCAAGGTTTTGAATTAGGTTTTGCTGACACAGAAGATAAAGCTCTGTGTTGTTTCATGATGGTTGGGAAGACTTCATTGTTTGCCTTTTTAGTCAAACTGAATTATGGCTTCAGTTAATATGGGCAGAGAGCTCAGGTTTTTGAATACAGTATGATGCTCACTTTGATATTACTGCCAGTGAGGAGATTTTTTTTCCTTCTAATTTATTTGCATCTGATTCATGAAACATTTTTATTTACCCATAATGAATTCTTTGATATCCTTGTGTGACCCAGATGACATCTTGTAAGTTTATTGTTGAAGTTACTTAATTATAAGATTCTGGTTTACCATACAGTATGTGTGTTTAGACAGAAAGCCCAACCATCTGTATACTGTTATGCTATAATATGCTTAAATAGCAGGAATGGAGATATTGACAGATGGTTCAACTTAGAATAAACACCCTATGGCTACTCACAAAAATATAAAGGAAAATCACTAATCTCATAATAACCCAATGAGGGGAACACAGCTGAAAGCTATGAAATGCCATGTTTTGGAGACCCTGTGTGACCTTATTAGTGCATATTTGTTAAAGGTAAGGAGCCAATTTCAGGATTTTTTTTTTGTGACTTATGCTTGTGGCTCTTTTCCGGATATAAGAGCAGATATAATGATGGCTTCTCCTCCACTTGAATTTGTCTTTAATTGTAAATCCAAACATGAAAACCACTGCAACAAAAGAACAGATTGTGATGTGATTGGAAACATGAATGACAATGCTGCAGTTGTTAAGATGATCTCAAATGTAGAAGATCAGACATTTGATTCTTCAAGTGTTTTAGCCCCTGTCTGCTGACTCAATAACGTTTAAAATGTAATTCCTGTTAATTGTAACAATTACTCTATTTACAACAAATTTTACTTTCTGAGCCGTGCAAACTTTGTGTGTGTGTGTGTGTGTGCGTGTGTGTGTCCGTGCGTGCGTGCGTGTGTGTGTGCGTTTTATTTATGTCACCAAAATCAAGAAACACTTAATAGCAGATGAAAATATACGAAAGCAGGACGGTATCTTAGATAAATTAGAACACTTAGAGGGCAAGATAAACACTTTCAAATACAGCGCTCACTTTCCCAAATTCAAATTTCGCAAATTAAACGCTCACTGTTATTTTTTCCAACCACTAGATGGTGTCAAGAGCAGCATCAAGTTTGTATGTAAACTCTTTGCGTAGCCACTCCTCTTTCCCTGTCTTGACTCTCCTCCACAAGCATGCATTACAGCAGTACGGAGGCCAGTTTAGGACAAACTTTTCTGTGCTGCATGCCGGCTGATAGCTAAGCTAAACCATCCAAGGCATCTTTTGATGCGTTTGTTATAATGTTTTCTTTTTTGGCTCAGAATGTGGCATTTTTAGGTCAGTGCCACCACTTGCCTCAGTTGTTGTGCTCACTCACTTCCTGGATTACAGCATTTAGAATTTTCAGGAATGGGAGCAGGAGGGTTTTTTTTTTTTTTCCTTAACAGCAGGGGAAGCAGCAGGAGGAGCTTGAGTCTGGCGTGGATTTTAGCAAAAAAAAAAAAAAAAAAAA
>OMLF01012962.1:0-15572 GCA_900302615.1 Holocentrus rufus | reverse complement strand
TCCTGCGCTCCCCTTGGCCTTGGGGTCAGCGGTCTGATATTCCATCTCAGCTACCATTCTCTGCTCTCAACAAGCTTTTCCAGTCTGTCAGCCCTTATACCATGGCAACCAGAGCAACCGTGGACCGGCAGCACAAAGACGGCAAAAAACATAATGTGTTGAGTACAAATTTCCCTCCAGTGAATGCAACAAAATGCCTTCAGTTGTGACATAAGCCCTATAGAAAGCTGGCACTTACTCTGCTTTCATTATAACCAGTGAAACTGATCCTCAAGACTCAGTTTCACCCCAGGGCCCCAGACGAGGTCTTCACATGCAAGACCTGCAGGATTTTTTTCTTTTACGTCCATATATATTCATCTCTAGCATGCTGGATAATACTTTAGCATGCTCTCCTTAGCACTGACACCAGAGAAATTGAAAAAATTAAATTATTCAAGAAGGTCGGTTGGTATTCCTGTGAAGTGAGATGTCCAAACGCCTGAAGCTAAGATGGCAGCCATTGTTAGTTGTTATGCTTTACAATCCAAATTTTCTTGATTGTTATGCAGAGAGGATCAACCAGAGGGATTTCTGGCAGAATTTTTTTTCCTTAGTAAAATTTTGTCCTTTGCAAACTTAGATGAACATTCGACAGACTTTCATACAAACAGGAATCACAGCTTACGACCAAAGGGCTTTACAGATCAAGCTCTCCGCTTTCAAATAATCTGTTAATCTGATATAAAGCCAGTTGTCCTGAGCTGCTGATCAGATAACTTATTACCTGGAAGCAGTAAACAACTTCAAATGAACCAAAGTCTACTCTGGGATTGTGAGTTCTGCCCAGTGTGAGTCTTTTCCGCCTGTGCTGTTTCAGCTTCCACACAGTGTAATCTGGTTGCTAGTATTTATGAGTTGCATTTCCTTATAATGCTTGGCATTCATGCAAACCAAGCTGAAAGTACCTCTCTCTCTCTCTCTCTCGCTTTTTCAGTTTTACTCTTCCTCTATGCATATTAAGACCTGGGTGGCAGAAATAGTTTAAAGAACAGCTGTCTAATTCCCCTGCCACCCTCTACCCCCAATCTCTAAGCTTTATAATACCTCACCAATAGCAGTCTGGCTGTTGGCTTGGAGTCCTGCCATGATTTTATTAGACTAATGTGTGCGCTGACCTTTGCACAGTATGACCAAAGGCTTCAATGAGCCACCAAGAAACCACTAAATGTTTAATCTTTGCCCACCATTCCCTATATTTCCCGAAGACTATAAACAACAACTGTCCAACCTGTTTATCTCTTCTTGCATCCAACTTTGTTTGCTAGCACTGTAGTCAAGAGCAGCGCCGGCCATCGTGGCGGACAACTCTTCGACTTCACTTGGTCTCCCTAGTGCTGCTGTTTGCGCCTAAGGAAATGCTGGCCTCCTTTGCCCCATGCTGTTTTTCAAATGGATAGAGGCTAGTCTTGATCTGACTCACAAAAGCGGCTTTGATTACGGTCCTCTCCTGCCAGACTTCTCTGTTCTCCCTTAACAGGTTTTTGACTAACCTTGGTGCCACTGTTGCCAATGCCCAGACGTCCAAACAATATAAAGTAGCCGAGCGCTTGTTAAACTTACTCAGTAACTCTCAGCCTTCTTTGTTTTGGTAAGTTGTATCCTTTTGAGGAAGTCTTATGTATTTGTGGACCAGTGGCACTGTTCAAATTAACAGGCTTAAATAGACAGCAGATCCATATAGATGAGCTCATTGTTTGGTTTTGGCTTAGCTTGTGCACATCTCTTTCCAAATGAATGATTTTTACCAAACAGGAGCTTGTCACATTGGATTACAGCCCAAGATCACAGAAGGCAGTATTAAAACATTGAACAGAGAGTTATTTTCAGCTCAATCCATGAATTATTTCTGCATTTGTCCGAATTCTTCTTTTTTTTATATTCCTTCCCAAACAAAACGCTGTTATGTCTTCGCAGCTTAACCACGAAACATCCTTTCCTAGCAGACACATCAAACTGGGCCTGAGCTCCTGTTGAGAGCGTGCATATGTGTGAAACAGCGAGGGAGAAAATAAATCAACTGGGCCACTTGACGTTGCTGCCATCATGACTCCAGCAATTGTATAGTTTTGTCCCGCACCATCAGCGCCTTCAATGGTGCAGAGTGAATGTGAAGAGGCATTTGGCAGATGGCTGGCTTCTCTTCATGAAAGGAGGTGAATAGGGATAGTTTGGCCCTTTCCATTCCCCTCTTGTGATCTCGCCACGAGGCACCAGAAGCACAGGAGGACGCAAGGTGAACACAACAGCTGCAGACACACCCGGCATCACAAGTCCTATAAACTTGTCTTTCACCGGGTGAGAGTTTCTGAACTTGGCGGATTTGTCGCTCCACCCCTGCTGGGGGGCCATGAAAAGGACCGTGTTGTCTTTGGTCTTTCCTGTTTTGAGGTAGATGGATGCGTCAGCTTTAAAGCCTCCTAGCTAGATGTGACACTTGTGCACACACAAACACAGCGGTGGGGTCTTTTGTATGCTTGAGCCTAAAGATGGGGCTATATGAAAATCCAAAATCATGATTATTGTGACCAAATTTATCATGTTTTCATGGTATTATTAGAGTGTTTTAACTTCTCTTTGCATTTTTATTAAACCCAAAATAACCAAACATTGGTCAGATCATTTTGAAAGGTTGAAAGTGTACTGTCACTTCCTTCCTGTGTGGTTTATTGAAAAGCGAAACTAATGTATGCTGCGTATGTGTGGTAACATTACAGAGACTTGAGCAGTGATGTAATGGAGGGTATATGCAGGTGTACAAAGTATACCCACGTCTTTTCCTGGCTATTTACAGTAAACCCATCTATCAGCCAAGTAGCCATTGAGATACTTATATACTTTACTTATATTCACCCACTTAATAATATATTTACCTCATCAACTCTCAGTACAGCTTTGATTGACTGCTTGATGCTGACTTTGGTTGATGCTAGACAGACTGTACCACAAATTCAAATTTTGTGCTTGTTCCGTTTATTTTTGTCAGCAGAGTCTAAAGGCTTTTACATAGGGCACCTTTAAAATTTGAAAAGGTGCAACAAACCATTGGATTTCACAGTTCCATTCCTACTTGAGCCATTTTACCAAATATCTCAGTGGCTCTTTTTTTTTTTTTTTTTTTTTTACAATTTTCAGGTCTAATGCGCTATTTCTGAGCAGCAGCCTATTTCCCAGTCAGTTGGTTACTGGGACATGGACTCGACTAATATAGAAAGAAAACCTTAGTCATAGCATGTCACACATAGCTCAGATATGTAGGCTACCATCACCACGCTGCTGTGAAAATCTGGGCAGTATCCCAGAGGAGCCACTGGCTTTATTGGACCCCAGCTCTTGGCCTGTATCAGTCTCATGATTGGTCCTTGAAATCTACACTAATTAGACCGAACAGTGAGAGATCGGAGCTGCTAGTCATGTGAGAAAAAGAGCAGACAAGGTCAGAAAGCAGACACACCTTGACCTGCAACGTGGGAGTCTGAGTTTCCCACACACACAGACCCTTCACAGGGACTTTGTTAGGATTAAATTAATGGAGAGTACCATATAGCTCTTGATTTTTCCAGTTTGGATTGCTGAAATCTCACAATTGTTGTTTTTAATTGGTGAAAATTTAGGGAGATCCCTTTCTTATTAGTGTAAGGGTTGAATCATCTTAAAATAGTGTAGGTATTTGTGTCATATTTTACAATTCTGAGTCATTTGTGAGTTTAATATGCTTTTTCTTTTCTTTTTCTCTGTCTCTCCAACCTATTTTTACATGGTGATTGGTCCAGCATTCACCGGTCTGTAAAACTGTTCCGCTATTCTCAAAGACAAACAGCCAAGAATAGTCTTCAGGGTTGATTAATTGATCATTTTGTTAAGTGAGACTGGCAGGTATTAAAAAACAAACTACTCTTGAACATAACAGCTGCTCTGATCCATTAGTGCTTCTATCCTCAGTTTGTATATAAAAGCAGATGCTGTTCAGGTTAGTGTTACAATCTCAGTTTAGAAGATTGGCATCCAGGATTAAATAATTAGCTACAACTTTCTTTTGAAGAAGCAGATGTCATATAGTATTAATTGTTCTTGTATTATTTAGATTTGTATTATTTGTATGTATATGAGGGTTTTTGTTGGCTATTGTAATCTGTATCTGTTTAGATAGTTGGACAGTTCCAGTCTTTCTAACCCAGTCTTGCAAAATCCAAAGCTGTTGCAGATGCATTGCTTAATAAATGTAATGACAGGTATTTTTTTATGGAAAATTAGATTTTATTTATAAATGACTGTACAAGACGTCATGAGTTGTCATCTAGTAGCAGGAATCCATGATGCGCCTCATGCTCATGAACCTCATGCCGCTCATGCCCATGTTGCTGAAGCTCCTGTACTCTCCAGGCCTGAAGTACATCATCCTGCCTCTGAAGTGGGCCTGCTCGTACATCAGCCAGTGGCCCTCCATCACGTTGCAGGACATGCAGTTGGACATGCGGTAGCGGTCCATGATGTTGTCACAGTCGTCCATCATCTCGTACATCTGGCCTCCGAAGTTCTCCCTCTCGTAGATCCTCATCCTGTAGGATCCTCTGTACATGGGGATCATGCGGCAAGACCTGATGCAGTCTCTCATGCCCATCATGCTCATGTAGTCAGCATACTCGCCCCTTCTCATGAAGTACTGGTTGCCCATGAAGTTGGTGCGGTCGTACACCATGAAGCAGCCGCTCTCCACCCTGCAGGAGTGGCACCTGCTCAGGTAGGAGGACATGTCGGCGCAGTCGCTCATGCACTCATAGGAGCGGCCCTGGAAGTTTCTGTCCTCGTAGAAGACAATCCTGCTCATCATGTTCATTCCAGTGGAGGTCATTTTGATGGTTACAGGTGCTGCTGCTGCTGCTGCTGCTGCTGCTGTTACTCTTGCTGTTGCTGGTGAACTGACTTCCTACCTGTTGGAAGCCTTCCTTTTATACCTGGCTAGCAGGGGCCCTTTTGTCCAAACCTGCTGACCCTGCAACATTCAATAGAAGCCCATAGAGTATTGAGGTTTGTTAACGTTTCCCTCAAAAACCGGGGAAAGGCGGTTTCTCTTAGAATGTCACACAAAGCCTGAAAGGGGTGAAAGGGTTAACAGTGAATAGTAACACCAAAGGATCTGTGTGCTGTGCCCCACATAATAGCTGCAGCACCCCAGTAGCCTTAGTGGGATTATCATGACTCATGTCCCGTCTGGTTTCATGTTTTTCAGATTCTTGTTCTTTTGTTGTCAAGATTTCATTTTTCTTGTCCAGATTAAAATTTGATATGTCATAAGAAACTTTCTCTATTTGACTGGGGAATTTTTGATACTTATGTGTGAATTTCTATTAACTTATCAGCTTCACAACTCACAATTTACCAGTAGGATTGTACATAATCTTTTCAGTTTGCCACATAATGGCAAATTGGACTTAAGCTTTTGAATACATAAAATATTGTTCCTAAATACAGCACATTAAATACAAAGTATAGAGAAAACATATGTGTTCCATATTACTTTTGATGAAGCAATAATCTGACTTATCCATATGAGATCAGCAAAAATGTGATCATAATTTCATGTTATATAAAACACCTTCTAGATATGTTTATTGTTCTTTAATTTGACAGACAGATGTTTAATTAAAAACGGAGATGAAAAATAGGTTGGCTGAAATCTTGATCCAACATGTGACTTTTATGTAGTGTTGATTTACAAACTTGACACACATGTTTTGGGCTTGTCCCAAGATGAGAAATTTTTAGCTTTCTGTTTTTTGTGTATATCTGAGGTTCTTGATGTTAGACTACAACCCTGCCACTTCTGTCCATTTTTGGAGTGCCAGCTGATACTGACACTGCTGCCTTCAGTCTCTTTTGGCGTGGCACAGAATATTCTTCGCTTGGAATCTTGTGCCTCACCATCTCTCGCTGCCTTACTAATAGATGTTAGGTATTTCCTGAGCCTTGAAAAAATTAAATGGCAATCTTTCCTTTCAGATTTCCACAACCTGCCAGCACTTCCACCTGACTGATGCTTAATTGTCTGCTCTGACAGGTCCAGTTTCCTTGTTGTCTGTCCATTTCTCTTCTGTTTATCTCACTGATGTACCGTACTAACTGATTTAATTGACTACTAAAGGCTAACAGGGTGGATTGGTGACTTTGAGGAGAGTATGTGTCAGTGTTTTTTCGTTGTGTTGAGTGAAAACCAAACTTAAAAATAAGCTGACATTAAACTCAAACTAAAAAGAGTAAAATAATCATTAGTCCTTTTAAGTTTGTCTTTTTCAGTTTGTTGTTTGGCCATACAGCTGAGAGTGAAGAGGAGAACAGTCCTCTACGGCTTAGAGCATTGATTTAAAAATTTTAAAATTATTGTCTGTCAGTATAAACACAAAATGGGTACAGCCACACATGTCATAAAGGTATAATTGCAGAAACACTCAAGCCTGACAAACAAAAACTGAATATCTGAATCAAAAGTAACATTAAAAAGAAGTAAACCAAAATTGGCGAGTACTATCAGAAATTTTATAGAAAGTGAACTGAAATGCAAAATTGTTTTTTTTTTTTTTTTTTTGGACCTTGTTTAGAATCAATAGTATTCTGGAAAAAAGACCAAAGTCTCAGTGGCATGGTCTCAGTTTCCAAATTTTATTCAAACTGCAAAAATACACAATGTATTTCTATTGCTGATGTGCTTTGAGTTTGACTGAGGATGCTTTGATGCTGTTTTCTGTCTCAATGATTTTCAAAAGGCACTTCTGAAAAGTAGCCAGTAACTAACAGAAATAACTTCTTTTGTTTAATCAGTGAGTTATGCTGAGTCAGTGTCTGTGTTTTTTTAGTTTCATATTCTGTCATTGGCCTAAGAAAACATGATCATAATAATGATGCCAGTAGTGGGGACAGTCAGTTAGACAGTTCCTAACACTGTCCCTCTGTTTGTGAAAGACCTATAAAAAAACCCAGACATTAAGGCTCAGCAGTCGTCCAGGCCACCCACTCTCGTTATGTGATAAGATAAAGAGAACGGGGCAGCCACCAGCGTAGAGCTGGTGTCCCAGCCAGCTGAAAGCTTTTGTAGACACAATTACTCTCACTCTGCGTACCTACTGGTAATAAATGACTGCAAAGCTGGTGTTCATTAATGCTGAATTCCTGCTACCTTCTTAGCTTGCTCCTGATAGGCCCGGGGTGATGTCAAAAAGGAATACTGCCAGTTGTCAAAAATCACAGACTGAAATAGCATCCAGCTGGAAGAAGACAGATTTTTACCGTGATGACAAATATAATCACATCTTCACTGAAAACCATCCATCTGCATTCCTGGATATGATTTTGGAAATGACTTAAGCTTGCGTGATGCCACTACAGTATATTTAGCAATGTTCCTGTCTCATGACAGCTCCCCTGCCTCATCTATCTCCGTCTCATTTGTTTGTTTTCCAAGCATTTGCATTCTCGTGTGCGCCGATCCAAGAGCTTTGATGTTGGTTTGTTGTAAAATAAGATATTTCTCAGCATTAGTTTGGGGTTATGCTGGTTAGAGTTGGCTGTTTTCTTATTTATTATGACGAGACATTGTACAGTAAGAGAATACTCAGTAATACTTTGTCTACATTTTGAAATATGACCTGTTTTAAACAGAGGATAAAGCAGTCTGTGAAACCACTCCAGTATATTTTGTCTCATGTTGAGAAGAAGCTGAAAAGTGCATCAAGAATGAGTTTGTGATGCAAGCTCAGCCAAAAGAAAGTGGATTTACTCAGACCTGAGAATTAACACCACCTTTCAGTGCTGTCAAGTGGCAGACTTTGTGCCGAAACAAGACATGCTGGAGCGGCCAAACACACAAATATATATGCAAGGGGCCACAAGATATAGTCCTCAGCGGTGCTTTTTAAAGAGGAAGCGTCTGCTGAGATCCCTGCGCCTGCTGAGACTCCTGAGAGAGTCTGACCCTGCTGTAGTAAATTACAATTTAATAAAAGGAAAAAATATAGAGACAAATTGTGTTTTTTTCCCTTTTTTTGGCATAAAGTAAAGGATTGGAAGCCCTCAATGCTTGAAGCAGAAGTGGAAAAAATGTAACGTTGCAGATACTGTATGACTGAGCTTTTCAGTCACCTGCTTCCAGCAGCTTTAAACAGCAACTGTGCAAAGCCAACAATGCGTCCTGTTTGCACGGCAAAATGTGGCGGAGAAAGCAGGCAAACTAGCAGTGGTAACGGACGAATCTCAGGACGGTTTATATATTCTTAAAGACCAAAAACACACTGCAGCTTTTTTCAGCTGATAGAATTATTTTATTTGGTGATGGTAAAGTAAAAGACACCATTATGTTCTGAACCCCTAAATTGTTGCATGACTAATTATATTTTTATAGTATAGAGTTTGTTGCTCGCTGTAGTGGGTCAGTGGTCCTGCTGATTAAATTTTTAGACTCTACATTGGTCTGCTGTGTTCTCTCTCCACAATATCACTTTACAGTACGTAATACAAGGTCTATGTGGTAAGTCATAAAAATATGTAAATGATTTAATGATGTGTTTAGTAGTCTGTTGGTAACCAGTATTCCATTTTTCAGGGCACTGCGGGAAAGCAGAAGCGGATCGACAAAGAGCCTGGAACTTGTGCACAACTGGTTAGTTTCTATTGTCTCGCTGGCCAGATGCACCTATGGGACCATGACTGTTTTTAAAATGTGTAATGTTTGCCACCTGTTGCACCAATAGAAGATTTTGCTTACAAAACATGACAACAAACAGTTTAGAATATGGACAGAACTGCGGAAAAAGGGATCAGTAACTTGAACAAAAAAAAAAAAAATACTGGCACATCTTGGGCACAACTTAGTTCACATTTTCCCCTCGTCATTCCCTCCCAGGCGAGCACAGCTGCTACAGCAAGAGGCACTTCAGGGGAACAGGAGTAAGAGAGAATGGGGGGTGTTTTTGTTTCCCTTGTGCCTACTTTTTGACCAGGCTGGCAGTGCTTAGATCATTAGCTTGCACACAGAACAATAATGCCAAACCCTTCCTGAGCATGTTCACTGGATATATCACAGACATTACGCACTGGTTTTGCCCCATTAAGCATCCATGCGTTCATGCCAAGAACCACATCCAGCAATTAACAGACCAGCTTACAGATATATGAATGTGGGACCACTCCGGAGTCATGTGCCAAAAGGATTGTCAAGGAACGGGCCTCAAATGTTGATTTCTCACAGAGTTGAATAGTGCATCTGTTTCGTGAGGAAATGTTCACTCTTAAACCGTTGTTTTCTCTTTTGTTTGACTGCCACCCCTAGCAAGCATAGCTCATATCTGGCAGTATAGCAGTGCCAGTAAGTACTGGCTAAATTCTGTGCTTGCTTAGGGAGGAAGAAAAATTCATTAGAAAAATCTGCAAACCAGGCCTGACAGCATAATTCTTTAGCGACGCTACCAATCTGCATATGGGATGGAATTGAGCAACCAAAAGTCAAGATTCATGATGCTGAGACCTGCTTATGAGACGAATATGTTTTCCCATCATGAACGGATCACATCACCGAGTAATGACTAGAGACAAACAGCATTATGACTAGTGAATCAGAAACTGATCTCCTTCCTCTCACCTACTGGCATTTTCAACTGCTCAGCGATGAAGGATGGCGCTGCAAGCAGACTGGAGTCAGACATTTCGACGATGAAGGCTAATAAGTCTCGCTCTAGAGCCAAAAAAGCAGAAGTCAAGTTTATTTGTGTAGCCATTAATTATACTTACTGTCTAAAAGGGCGTCACAGCGCCTACAGTATGAAAACAATGAATGAAAATGACACACCCTAACCTTAAACCCTCACTTAGGAAAAGAAAAAATTCAGACATAAATCTCGCTAGGAAAAAAAAAACAAAGAAGAGGGAGCCTTGGGAAGGGCATAAAGATTTTCCTACCAGGGTGTTAAAGTGTGCAATGGGTGCTGAAGATGAGCAAACACAGATCAAATGTTGATGTCAAAATGGAGCTTAAACAAGATTAAACACAGCGTAACACTTGGGTTAAACATCCAGAGCCGGTGCAGCAGCTTGGTCACCATCGTCGTAATAGTCTGGGACAACGAGGACACCAGCAGTCACAGCCAGACAATCTTGTTCGCTCATTCCCACTCACATAAACACCACATGACCAACATGAATGAGGAGGTGCACACAGCCTGGAAAAACAGGACAAGGAAACTAAATTGTCATTAGCAGAAGCCTGAGCTTTGTGGTCTAACCCACCCCTAATAAACTTGCTCAGTAGCACTTCACTCACTAGCTAATCACAGCTAACGAGAGTTGCTAATTAGGGAACAGATCTGTTGGGTCTCTTCTTTATAGTATTCAGCTCTATTTTGGAAAGTGATAGTGGTGGTGATTGGAACTAAATTAGAGACTGGTGGACTTGTGTAGAAGGGAATGAGTTCTATTAATGCTGTGGCAATTTCCACTAGTTGCCAAAAGAGGTTGTAAGTGAAATTGATTACTTAATGCCCCTTTAAATACTAGCACTACAGTACTTTATGAATAACAGCATAAACCAGCAAAAGCAATGGCTCAAAGAATGAGCCATTGCTTTGGTCTTTTAATTAAAAAACAATTGATGGAAAATGCAGGACGATCACTCCTCCAAACTGTGTTCTAGGTGACTTGGCTGCACATGTCTGGGCTCAGCTGGTCGTGTTTGGAGTCCGTATCAATCCAGACACTCAGCACGCTAGATGATGCACAGCACACTCTTCTTCTTGAGCATGGCCTAAATCATGCACAGCCCCTCTTGGGGACATGTGGTAACAGGGGTCATAATTAACAACAGGGCTGAAGAATGAGTTTTAGGCTACATGTTTCGCAATGCTAAGCTGTGCAAATTGGAAATATTACAAGACTGGAAGGCTGGAATGAAATTTGTGGCGCCTTTGAGGCTTAAGGCGGATGATCAAACATAAGCTCTTTCCTGACTTGACCATTCTCCATGACTGCATAACTTGGAAGAGCAAGTATTTGGAATGGTAATTTGTATAATCCAGACTTTTACTTTTATGAGGGAAATCGATCTACACAATCTGATAGTGAAAGTTGGGGCACAGTCAGATATCACATTGGTATGATTAAGGTCTTTTCAGATCAGTTGACTAAGTAAAGGAGAAACCAAACATCATTTGGAAATATTATTAAAACTGTTTAGAATTTCCTCCTGCATTAAATATTTAGTTTGCTATGCAGTTTGCTGGTAATATGCCTTGTCAGATAGGTTAAGATATATCAGCTGGATAAAGGGGCTCTCTGTTTTTCATCAGCACATTGACAACAGTCGGGGAGTTTGGGCCACTCTCCCTGTAAGAGAGAACAGTGAACTGTGCGAAATAAAATGCTGTTGTAAGCAGTTATCTTCATTTTATACTCTTGTGGAGCTTCTGTTGCCAGATAGGAGTTACTCTTGAATGGTTTGATGAGCATGAAAAAAAAATCTCATGGCTAATTGAGTCACCAGAATCAACTCAAGTCCCACTTAAGGGAGACTGTACAACAGTTTTCCACCAGCATCATCAAAACAATCAGTGATGGAATTTCTCACTCTAGAATTGTATTGCATCAAGGGTTTTCCTTGGCTTTTATACGTGAGATGTATCTAGTCAAACAGCGATTGGGATGATTTTTGCACAGGAACGAGGGACTGAAAACTCAGATGAGCACTTAACCACATTTAGGAGAAATGTAAAAGTATTGCTGTGGGATTCATTCAGAAACCCTGGGCAATGAAAAGGAACTACTGGAACATGTTCAGATCTTTAATTTTCATGGGAATAATAGGCAGCATTCTAGATTCTAGAATTCCAGATGCACTGTGGATCCTCTATTATCTGCTTGTGATGACCCAGATGAACATATCTTTTTAAAATTAGCTATATAAACACGGCTGTGCTTCGAGTTAAGTCTCCCAGAATACGAACAGTATGCCTTATGTAAAGCTAGGCAAAGTCTTGTTTAAGGGGAAATGAAATGGGATATGTTTGCTCTCTTTTGCCTAAAGCAGTGAGGCCTTGTGTTCATTTGAATGCTCAGCTGGGAGCTGCTTCTCTTATGAGCAAGAGGCAGAAAAATGTTTTTCTCTAAGGCTGATCTCTGTGTGATTTACAAATGATGTAGAAAACCTCAGGGTTTCTTGCAGATGCTGATTCTAACATATAGTATTAATTTACAAGCTGCTAAATTACTTTTGTTATGGCTCATTACTGTGAAATTGATTACTAACCTCACTTTAAGGACACGATAATATACAAAAAGCAAAAGTAAGAAAACAAGACATTTTTTTTAAGGATTTGAATGTTTATTAGTTATAGTAAATTTACATGTAAAGACAAGACATAGACAGTAAAAAGTTTGTGCTACAACAAAGTTACACTCCTAAAGTATTAAACAATTTATATCTTTTGGAGGTTTGTTATTCTAAAACTAATACTGTAAGGAGATAGAGATCAGGAGATCAGATGTTTGGGAATACTAATGCAAAAAAGAGGATGGTAATTTAATCTTGGTTTTAATGTCTTGCAGAGCTGGCATGTGTGGGGGCGTGTGTGTGGGTGTGTGTGAGTGTGCACGTGTGCGTGCAATGAAGGATGCAAAGCACTAGTCAAAACCTGAAGTTACCATGACCATCTCCCTCAGAATCTGTTCAGAAAACTGTATGTTATATAGTTATATATACACATATATATAGTAGGGTTATTTTATAGTGTAAAAGTGTGAAAGACATAAAAATGAGAAAATGACAATGAGAAATTATGAAATTATGAAATTATATATGTATATATATATGTACGCATATATTTACTTACTTATTCTGACTTATAGGTCAGAATTGGTGCATGTGCCTATAATTAATAATTTAATTATAACGTTGTTAGATTTGATATAGTAAACCTTTCCGATAATTAATGTGCAATAAAAACTGTAAGTGCAGGTAAGACAAAATTATGTGAGAAAATTATAAAGTTTTCATTTTTGGTAAATGTATTGACAGTAAAATCAGCCATCTAATTTACAGTATATGACAACTGGGCCTGCTTTTCAAATCTTTTACAGGTAAAATACCAGAAGTTCACAGTGTTTGTTACCTGCAAGTTTGTGAAAAATAGGCCCAGCAAATATGCATAAAATTATACTTTCTTAAGCATCTAATTTCACTGTAAATGCAGCACAACTTCAGAGGTCTAAATATATTTGGACTCCCTACAGTGTCCTGTAAATTGATATTAGTATTGTCTTCAGTGGTAACCTAGAACATTGTTGGGTAATGTTTTTTTTGTTTTTTTGTTTGTTTGTTTGTTTGTTTGTTTGTTTTTTCTTTGTTGTGTTTCTTTGCACTTTTTTCCCATCCAAAATAAAATGATAGTACACAAAGTCATGACAAAGAACATACAGAAACGATGTTGCGATAGATATGGTCATTATATTTTTACTCCAAGAAACGTATTTACATGTCTGCCTTCAAATGCTGCTCCTATATTCTGTATGAACATGACCGTAAAGATTAACTTCTATCATGTACCATTGTTCAAGGACTAAATTACAAGTGCATCACATAGATCCAGACTGTGGTTCGTGACTGTTAACAAACCATTATTTCTCATTGAACTATTTAGCTAAAAAACAGGTGTGCAGGAAGCATATGAAAACACTTTTCACAAGTGGACAATTATTCATTGTTTAGTTGAATGAATTGATTAATCATTTAAATACAGATAATTAAGAATACATTGTGTTTGTGTACAAGTGTGTTTGTTGTGTGTGTGTGTATCAATAACATATCTTGGCCCACATTAGTTGTGCTGCTACCGTCAAGCTTCTATTCAAAAGCAGCTGCCAGTTAGCTAAACACTATCTGTTTTCTAAAATATTGAATATGAGAAAGTCAGGAGTGCAGCGGACACTTCATCAGCATTACGGCCAGCTGAAAAAGTCACATCCACAGCAACAGCTGTTCAGGACAACCTGAGTTAGTACACCCCATCTGCACAGGAGCGTGAGGAGTGTGAGAAATTTACCAAAAGATTTAATCAATTATGTCCCAAGAAGTTTGGATTTTAGGGACTGGGTTCATTTTTTTAACAGATGCTGGCACTGAAAACCTCTTCCTGGACTGGTGGAAATGTTTGGATTACAGCAGTATGGTTGGAAAAGATCTCAGGCCCGTCCACGTGTTGAAAAATAACTTCACCTTAATGCAACCCAGAGTAAAGTGCACTTACTGCAGAGCGCTTTTTGTTGTATTAATGCAGAGCCACAGCTGAATCTGTAGATTCTGCTTGGGCAACTTCTCTGGCTGGTCAACAGTGTTACCAAATGAGATGCAAGATTTACTATGCAAGAAAATCTGTGCAGACCTGTGCATAGGTACATGCAGACTAGTATTCACATTCTCAAAGCAAGAAGCCATGTGTTCTTGCACAATAATCCTACATTCCCCTGCTCGCCTCCATGAATTAATTGAAGTCATGGCTCCAGAACCAAGCATGATGATGTTTTGTCGAAGCTCTATCTTGAACAGCTGCAAAGATGTATGGTGGAAAGACTCAGAGATACAAACAGACAGAATGCACATATTTACATTGAGTAATTCATCCATACCATTTTCATAACCAACCATTGCTTTAACAAGTGCTGATTATATCGAGAGCCTGAAATGTATTGTGTCTGACGCTGCGCTCTTCTATTTTGTTTGGTGTTGCTTTTTGGCAGCCGTTTGGAGAATTACACAGGGGAATAAAATGCAGACAGTGATGATGTGATCTGGAACGCTCATCAGTGAAGGGTCGGCATCAGTGGAAGGCAAAGTGTACGACAAGTAATTCGTGTTTAGGTCAGTTAAAGATATAAAAAGAGGTCTGCGTGGAGTAACTCTAGTTCGTTTTTGCAGTTGTCTATGTTTCCGTCTGTGTTTTATTAAGGAATCCCCCATGCAAAATCAATCAAGTGAAGGACCAGGTTCCTATAAAGTTCTAACTTTTCCAGCATTTTCAGATCTGTTCCAAAGCCAACTACAATATAAAGTATACCATACAGTATGAACCCTTCATCACTAAGGACAGACCCATATGGCTAGAAAGATTAATATGCATGGATTTCATATTGCAGTCTCAACCTGAGAATCAGCAATCACCTCATCGAATCTCTGCTGGTCGCTCATGCGGATTGTGTCTTCTTTCCAGCATCATGCGGCTTGACTTAGACTCAAACCGAACTGGTGAGGAAAGACTTTTCTTTGAGCCTAAATCCGTCTACAAAAGAGCGGAATGGCAGACTTTAAAGGGTCTTTACCAGGGCTTAAGAACAGAGGGTTTTTTTGGGGTTATGTCCCAGTCATTTTTTCTGAGTGTGACCCCACTCGGGGTAAAAAGGACGAGTTTGGACACAATAAAATAAAATCAGAGCTGGAGGCGTGCACTCAGTTCAATGCAAATTTATTAAGTAATAGGATAAAAGAGCAAAAGACTGACTGTCGG
>OMLF01012959.1:0-10105 GCA_900302615.1 Holocentrus rufus | reverse complement strand
CTCTTTGGCCCCTTCATTTTTTTTTTTTTTTTATTTTGGTGGTGGGAGGGGGTGGGGGAGCATTGTTATTCTCTGTCTCTTTATGTCTGTCTTTCTGTCACTTTCTGCCTCTCTCTCTCACTCTTTCACTCACACACACACCTGCACCACCACTCAGCCACTTATCTATTCTCTTTCCCTCTGTGGTGACTCAGCGTCCTGTCTGGACAGATGGTCTCATGCACCTGTGTGTGTGTGTGTGTGTGTTTTGGGGATGGGGGGCAGTTTTGCATTTATGTACACGGTTTCACAAAGATGGAGAAAGAGACACACACAGACACAGAGGAAGGGGCGTACAGTGAAAAAGAGAGTGAGAGACAGAGACAGAGACTTTCACAGAAAGCGAGAGCGAGAGAGAAACAAAGACATAATGGTTTTCAGTTCTCTGTTTGTCTGCATGGAGAATGTAGATAACACACACACACACACACACACACACACACACAAACAAACATTATCATCACCATGATCCCTTACAAAAGCCTCAGTGCCCTTGTGTGGTCTTGTCAACAAAAGTCAGTCAGATCCCATTCATAACAACACATCTACCACCTGTCCCACAACACAACACATGTTCAGAGAAAATTCAATTCTATTTTGTTCTATTTTGATTATTTTTTTGATTGAATAAATATTACAAATCTAAAATCTTGTACCATAGTGTGGCAGTGACCTTTAGTTCTGTTTGAATATGAGAAGGAACTGTGAAACTCAAAACTGCCGGGTGTGTGTGGGAACACAATGTCTATATAAAGAGAGGGGTTTTCCATGATGGCTTCGACCTTGTCCCTTGTCCAAAGACCCGAGAAGATTAGGCAAATTTGTCTGAATGTGGAAGTTACTTAGGTTTTAAGTTGAAGTGAGAGCTGCGAGGTTTTAGCTGGGAACAGAGTCGCTGAAAGGAAGCCAACTAGACTTCAGGCCAGCAGGGTTTGTCTGTTGTCATGTTGTCATGGAGTCCACAGCCATGTGAGCCACATGAGTTTTCCCGGCGCTGCAGGATGACCATACAATGTTGTTTTTCAGTCTGGATATTGACATTGAGTTGTGGTAGACCAGATGTCATAGGTGCTAAAATACTATTATTTTTCTAACAAATTTGTCTCAATTTCCACCAAAGTTGGCACCACAGCCTTTATCATCTTTGTTTCACAAATTTTAAAAGTTGCAGCTGTTTGGCCGTGTTTGAGCAACCAGATGTAATTTAGATGGATGCAAAGGGCTTCAATGTGTTCTGACTCTGCAATGTAGATCTTGGTTGAATCAAGCTTATGGTTTCACTGTCAGAGCCCATGGGCTCGGACCCTGCTAATAGCCACTTGTGGCAGCATTTGTGTCGTCACCACCCACAAGAAAGAAAGTCATCTATTACCCATGATCCCATATCTTTGGTCATAGCATTTTAACTCTTGTTCTGCTCTGTTCTGTTATGTTCCTTTCCTCTCCTTTCCTTTCCTTTCCTTTCCTTTCCTTTCCTTTCCTTTCCTTTCCTGTCCTGTCCTGTCCTGCCCTGTCCTGTGGCCTAAATGTGATTTATGAATCACCAGTTTTGGCAATCTGCTGTGTGTCCAGTTGAAAGGCTGGATAATTGAATGCTTAGCAAGTGGCAGTATGCTTCCTGGACGAGAGAGAAAGAGAGAGAGAGGGAGTACAGGCTAAAGCTGGAGGAGAGGGGCTGTTTTAAAACCCATTTAAATGGTTGAATTCACTTGATGCTTTCTGCTATCGATCCGACATAAAATGTTGGCTCATGAACAGGTCCTGTGAGGAGTTCCATGTATTAGTTTTCTACCAACATTTGAACAAGAAACATCAAATGGAATGACTAGATCACCCATGTGATCTAGTCATTCCTAGTCATGCCTAGTCATTCCTCTGATGAGACACTGTTAAAGAAGAGATTTACAACCTTAAAATTTGTGTCTGGAAAACAGCAGAAGGCATTTCTGAGAAGGTGTTGGATATTATAGAAAAGGAAGATTACAACCACATTTAGAAGATTTAATAGTAGCTAGTAGCTAGCTGTTGGCTACATATGTTCACTTCCCCCTCAGAATAAAACAGAATGATGAACTTCATAAGACCTCTCTTAAAATTTTGGTCAAGGAAAAAAATGAAATGGTACCTTAATATTGCTCATGGAAATTCAGTATTTTAGTCATGGAAAGTCATGGAAAAGAGATTTTTCATTTGACATAGTGTTGGACCCCTGAATAATCTTGCTTGAATCAGTGTGCGAATGTGTTTAAGTCACTGTGTGTGAGAGGTTATTTTAGATGCCCACTGTGCACAATGTGTAAGTATGCACTTATACACATTTGCGAACTATGCAAGATATACACTACTCATCCCATTTTAAAATTATAGGTAGCCGTTAGCCTTTTACTGCCAACGTACACCTTTTTTTCCCAAGCATATATAATATCTGTAGCACTTTGGAAAGCTCCAGCAGGTTTTGGCAGTGGCAACCATGAGCCAATACTGCATGTTTAGCAGACTGGACAACCTTCACACTGGCGTCCTGATTTAATGGATCAATATCTGACAGTAGGCAAACTCAATCCATTCCACAGTGTGATACACGAGTAGGGAGATAGGAATCGACAAGGAGAATTTCACATTAAAGAACTATGACTGAAGTTAAAGAAACACTCCAACGTTCTGGGTAAAACACCCTTTTTACGACTTACCCAGACTCAGACAAGATGTTCAATACTATTTTCACCTCTGCACCTCACCTCTGTGTAAGTTACTCCCATCTAACTTCTCTTAAAACAATTATCGTGTTTTTTTTGTTTGTTTGTTTTTGTTTTTGTTTTTTTTAATTGGAGTTGCTGTAAGGTTTATTCTTTTCACTTTGACGGTAGGCGCTAGGCTAATGATGCTAAGCTAACACAAAATACCCACAGGAACCAAACCAGTGGATGTACAGAGGTGAAAATGGTATCAAACAAATTTTGCACAAAGCGTATTCCTTTAACCTTGTAGCAATAACAACTAGAACTAACAAACCTGGACCTGGAAAATCAGGTTGGCGAGGTTGATGTGAGCATGAATTGTGAAATGAAACACAAATAAAGCTGTCAATTTTCTTTCTCTTCTTCTCCTTTCTCCCAGTGGGTGCTGGCCTTTGAAATCTTCATCCCACTGGTCCTCTTCTTCATCCTCCTCGGTCTCAGACAGAAGAAACCAGCTATTCCTGTCAAAGAAGGTAGGTAGACATGCATGGAAGGAAAGGCCATGGAAAAGCACAGCAGAGCAACTGATTCAAATATATTGTACTTTTGAATAGGGCATATTATGTTGAACACATCTTTGTCTTATTTGGGACAAAACTTTTACACCCAACAAAACTTTAACATAGTGGGGGTTCCTTCTTTTTTTCACTTAAAGGACTATAGGCCTCAGAAGTCAGACACAATGTTGACTACAAGCCTTTTCCCAAACACGGAGCTCCGGATCCAAGGCATTTCCCCCAAAGAGAAAGTAATAGGACAAATATTTCAAACAAGGTGTATCTATTTAAAAACATATAAACATCTGAAAATATTAAAGTTATATAATTAAATATCCTACAAATGCCTTATTTCCACACAGTTACCAGTATGTGCAAAGTTACACGGAAAAGCACACACTGGTGCACACATTGCTTAAAGGAATACTCCAAAATATAAGAGTATTCCAACTTTCCCAGACCGAGACAAGATGTGTGATGCCATTTTCACCTCTGTGTGTCCACTGGTTCACTTTCATGTTAGCTTAGTATAAAGACTTGAAGTCTACAGGAGCCCTTATCTTACCTCCGTCAAAGTGAAAAAACAAACCTTACAGCAACTCTGAAGCTGAAGCAACTCGTATTCACACAATGTGGTAATGTATCATCAATGTATCAATGTATCAGATGTGTATTTCAAATACACAATACATTGTGTGAATAAGACAACTTCAGTGTTGCTGTAAGGCTTAGTTTTTCACTTTGACGGAGCTAGGCTAATGACACTTCAAGACTTTTATGCTAAGCTAACACAAAATGTTAACCATCAGAACCTATAGCAGTGAAAATGGTATCGAACATCTTGTCTCACTCTGCATATGTTGGGAAAGGGGTATTTTGCACAAACATTGGAGTATTCCTTTAAACTATACTATATTGCTTAATATGTTGACTGGCAAAATGGTTGCAGGTGGATTTGGGGATGTACCTGTCGATTGTGGCTGATAAACAAAAGAGCTTCCTGCCCAGAATGTTATTAACACAGTGGCACTGTCAGATGGAAACCTCGTGTTTCCAGATCACCAAATTCTCAGGAACCAAGAAAAGTACCCCTCATTTCATTGTCATTTGACCACCATGCATTGTTATATTTACCTGGTGGGTTTCGAAAGGGTTTCATAAACTAATGGGTTGTACAGAAGGCTTTAACTTAAGATGACATGCAAGCAGCAATATGTTGTTGCGCTGGAAAGTAACAGAAATGTTTGCCACCAAAGTTAGACTCAAACATATGGTGACAGTCACATCTCCTCTTCACGGGTGGGGAAGGTGGAGGGCACTGGGACGGGTGGAGGTCTACACATCATCTGCCCTTGCTTCCACGTTAAGTTCCACTCTGTTGTTGTTTTAAATATGGAAAGTATATGCTGCTGCTGAGTCATGCTGGCCTAGATATGCCTGCCATCAAAAAGATATTAAGTAATTCTATGCAGAATTGCCATGAATTTCAAAGAGGCAAACGCATAGCTTTGCTAATCCGCTGGTGAGAGCTGGGTTGCAAAGATGTGATTTGCCCACCACCTTGTGCTGTAGTTTTGTGTCTTTAGTTCACATTTTAGTTTTGTGTGTGTCCTGAGTTCATATTTTTAGTTTTGTTTTCAGTGCACTTGTAGCCGCCATCCAATTTATTTTGATGCTGTCTGTCTTTGTTCTTTTGCTCCACTTCTGACTTGTCCCCGCTGCTTTTTCTTTCAATATGTTTCTCTCTTTCTGGCTTTCTGTCTGTTTTATTTTTTCTCTCTTTCTTGTGCATGATGCATGTTCTCTACATGTTGGATGGACCAGTGTGTAAGTGTCAAAGTCACTTCATTTTATCCTGACCCCCTAATCCTCGCTGATTTGACTCATTCATGAAAAAAAAAAAAATCTCTTGGGTGTGTTTGTATCGTATAACTGTGCACATATATGTGTGCAAGCAGGACTATATTAACAAAAACAAATTGTTTGTGTGTGTGTGTGTGTGTGTGTGTGTGTGTGTGTGTGTGTGGCCTTGTCCCAATACCCACCCTCCGCCCTGCGGTCCTCCTCAGATTTTCCAAGCAGAATTGTGACAGACTTCCATACGTCACTTTCGCGACTCCTGCTTGGAAAGCGGCGCTTCTACTTACCTCCTACATTTTTTTTTTCATTAGAAATATAACAACAAATATATTAGTATACATCAGAGTATAAATTCCAGTTTCTAGAAGAAAATACACTGTACGCAAAGCATGAAATTAAGAAAAAATAATAAACCTTTTTGTTCACATATAAGTTCTATAGCTTTTTTATTTTTATTATCTGCAATAGAGCTTATGTGTTGTGTGAGTTCAGCAAGCCGCCCAGGAAGGCGTGGTTTTTATTTGTAAAGTTGATTCATAAATATGCAATTTGGCTAATAAAATTAGCCAAAATTGCAGCAAAATAATTCGATCAAAACCCCAAACAATACCTTTTTCATCTCAACAAGAACTGGGAATAGATATGATCTATAATGAATCCTGACAGAACAACACTGATATAAGTAAGACACGGTTTCAACAACATCTACACAAAAGCTACAGTTGATATTAATGTCTTTGGTTGGGTAAAATCTGTGAATCATTTTAAATGATGCTTTTAATTGTATTATAAGAAACTTATGTGGTAATTGCCACCCCTTTTCCAAGCATATATATAAACATTGTTATTCCACTAATAGATTACAGAAGACAAAGTTGTAATATCTTGCTGAAAGAGTTTGTGAAAAGTCTTATTATTGTGGGAACAAAACTTTGTTCATAATATGGTCCACTGCATCCACAGAAGGAGGATCAGTCTTGGGACCTACTTGGGATAACTCCGCTATGGACAATCATGTAAACGCCATGGTAACGCAGGGATTTATGGGTTATAGCCCTCAGAAAAGTGCGATCTGATGTGGACTTGTGGGAGGGGTGCATCAGGGGTGCATCAGTGGTGCTCCTGAGCCCCTGGAGAACAACATCAGAGAAATGGGACACCCTGCGGTCTACACCTAAGCGGGTACGCGCACATGAGGGGCACAAGGGCGCAAGTGCGAGTATTGGAACAAGGCCTATGTGTGTGAGTGACTCACTGTGGGTAAAACTGAATACATCCTGCTTCCCCTTGCGAGTGTATTCCTCTCCAGTCCCAATACATTTTCCCTTTCTGTATCTTGTTAGCTCTGTGATGACTGAGTAAACCAGCGACTGGGCTCTGTCATCTCCAGGGAACATGATCCTATTTCACACTGTATTGGACTGATGCTGAAGAGCTTTACTTTGCCCAGGTTAGCACTGCCAGGCAAACACACTGGCAGCAGGGCAGAGAGGAACACACTTACATGAATACTGATGCAAATACATGTACATGGAAGAATTTTAATCTGCAACTCACACAGGCACCTTTCTAAACAAATGCTGTTCATGTGTTAGAGGCTGCACAATTTAGCCAACAAATCATACTCTGATGATTTTGCTGAATATTGCAATTACATACAATTTCTTTTTCATCACTGAAAATTGTTTCAAATAAGCAAAATCTCTGAAATGCAACTTAATTTATAATCTGATATTGTGGATACCTTGTGATAAAGTCATAATGACATGAAGAATTAGTTTTTCACCTAATTAAGTGGTTCTCCAACATTTTCTTACTAATGAATGTCAAAAAATGCATATTATGTCCTGGCATGATTTTTTTGCTGCCATAAGATAAGCCATAAAATCCTATACAACAGTATATTTTTAATGGTTATATCAGAGCAGGTCATCATAAAAATTCCCACCAATAATACCATCACAAAGAAATGAATAACCCCCATCTGCCTCACATAAAACCTGGATCCTCGCAACTTTCAAAGTGACAGAGCATGACACAGTGGTTCCTCTTCATAAACCTGATGATAAACAGGGACATTTTTAGGGGAAATTTGTAGAGCAATTTGTGCTGGACATATTTTCTCACTGAAAACAATCTGTCAGTTGAAAATTGAGTCATGGTGCAAAGTGGTGTAATGAGAGTTAGCAATACTTGTAACACATTACAAGTACAAATTCTGGATGACTAATCTGTTTATCCAATATGAACTAGAACAGTAACTACAACTAGGAAATGTTAGCTGTGATTCTTTTTATACATTTAATCTAGCTATCCAGCTATTGGTGGCCAATAGAGCAGACTACTCCTTATTGTTAACCACATGAGCCTATAATACACAAATGAAAAGATGAGGCTCGTGATGGCTCATTTGCAACTGTCAGATTTGTCAGTTACTATTGCCCATTGACCTCTTTGCGTATTGCTCAGTTGCCTAAAGAAATACTAGAATAACCTTTTTCCGATTTACCCAGACTAAGACAAGATGTTTGATACCATTTTCATCTCTGTATGTTCACTAATTCAGTTCATTTCATGCTAGCTTAGCATAAAGACTTGAAGTCTACAGGGGTCACTAGCCTACCTCTGTCAAAGTGAAAAATAAACCTTACAGCATTTCTGAATCTGTCTTATTCACACAATATATTATGCATTTTTTTTCTTCAAAAATGAGTCATTTTAGGAGAAGTTAGATGGTTGGAACTATAATCGATGACCACTTGTTCAGAGTTTATAATTCAGCGTTAGGGTAACTTAGTTCCCCCAGAGGGATGCTAGATGGCATAATATGCATACTGACTGTAGCCACTTAGCAAAAGATGCACAGTAATAAATCAAGAATCTTTTGCTAAGTGGCTACAGTCTGTTTTGAGTGTGGATCTCCATCCCTTTTCTTTGAAGTCATGATCTTTGATGAAACCTTAAAGCAACACGAGGTAGAGAGTGGTCACTTCCAGTAGTCATCCACTGCATAACTATAAATTCCTCTGAGAAATAAAGCAACAAACAAAACTGCAGCTTGTGGAGATCTGAAAGTTGCAACAGCCATATATATATAATTTTTTTTTCCTGAATTGTGCAGCCTTTAACTGTCTTTTTATGTATCTTATCACAACTGGTAAAACTCTGTTATTTGCTTTTCATTATGTATAGTTCCTTTTAAATAAAGTGGGTTCTGTGCTTAACTTCATCTCTCAACCATACAGGTTTAATTCGGTGACAGCTTCTAACCTGTGTTTAACCCCTTAGATGACTTCATGACCTTTATCCTCATCTTTTTGGCCAGAGAGAACAGATGGCGCTGAATTTATGTCAGGCTCATGTAGCTGGCATTACACCTAAATTTCAGGTGTTGAGTTGCTGCTCTAATTTTAAAGGATCTCAATGTAATTTCCGGTGAAATAGTGATTTTAATGAGGAGGAGCGCATCAACACTGGAACATTTGTTTCTTCCTTGACCTCTTGCTCTCTGCGCCTGTCAACAGGAACGGTGGCCGGTGAGGTCAAATAATTGCAGATTAATTTTCCCTCACAGCTGTTACAAGAGAGTGTGGATTTTTTCAACCAAAACACCGGCCCAGTTCGACTGTTTTTAGAGCTTGAAATCTCAGCCGCCTTTGAATTTGCAAACCCTCACTGATATGCTCATTTTGTGCAAAGAGACTGAAAATATTTTCCTATGAGTGGTTTTTGTATTAGCTTGGCATAAAGACTTAAAGAAATCTATAGGAGTCATTAACCTTACAGCAACTCCGAAGCTGTCTTATTTACACAATGTGTATTTGAAATACATGTCTTGGACAAAAAAACAAGTTGGAGCTATAGATGGTAGGAACTGTAACTGGTGAATACATGTTCAGCAGTTATAGTTCCTACCATCGAACTTCTCCTAGACTGACTCTTGTCTTTTTTTTTCTTTTTTTTTTAATGCGCAAGATGTGCATTTCAAATCCACATGATAAATTGTGTAAATAAGACAGCTTTGGAGTTGCTGTAAGGGTTTCTATGACTGCATGTACCTCCTAGATTTCTTTACTACTTCCTGGTCAGAACCTGGTTTAGTTGTCTAATGTGCACTGAGAAGACCAGAGCAATGATTCAGCAGTGCTATAATGACATTCTAATGATCTAATGATCTAATGAATGATTTGATAGAATAGATGTCTTTTTATCTCTGTCAGATGCCAATGCATGATGGAGAGGTGTAAGGCAAAAAAAAATAGCTGATACAGAATTATTTTTTGTCATAACTAATCTGACAAAGGGAAGTTATCACTCAGGTGATTATTGATCACCTTTTTATGGCTAATAAAACATACTTTATTGCTCACTCTTTTTAAGGAGGGGCACTGAGATAAAGCCTTTCTGAATTTGGATTTGACTCAATGCTGGGTGTCTCTAACTTTAATAGCCTATTCAATTCTCCTGGGGTGCAGTAGCAGGAGTGTAAGTGTCAGCAATTTAACTTCTGTCTCTATTCTGGGATGAAATCCGTTCACTGGAAGTGGGGGTCCATTTCTTTTCTTAATTGCAGAACGTAAATCATTTTTGGAATTGAAATGAAGTGCACAGGACATGAAGAAATAAGGGTCTTAACATTTCTAGTGCATATTTTAAGAATAAACCACCAAAGGTCTGTTAAAGCATCAGGCTAAGAATAGTTTTAATGGAGACACACTGTCTATATTTTCTTACCTCGCATCCATCCATCCATCCATTGCTGCACAGCTATAGGTTAACATGCAGGGTTCTACATTGTACTAGAAAATGGTTATTGTGCTTTAAAGCACTGTTCCTCAAATATAAATAAATAAATAAATAAATAAAAATAAAAAGAAGTTTTTGTCTATTATTATTATTATTATTATTATTACTACTACTACTACTATTATTTTCATTTTTAAAAATGACAAACCATTATCACCCAACTTA
>OMLF01012958.1:0-21821 GCA_900302615.1 Holocentrus rufus | reverse complement strand
ACAACATGTAGCCTTCAAGCACCATGTAACAACAGTTTGGGGTTTGACCCGCCCGTGTGCTGTCTGGGAAACCATCCCAAAGTCTTCCCACAGGGGTTAAAGCTATCTGGGCATTCTGACCAACAGCTTGACAATATGCTTATTTTTTTTAAAAAAAACAAAAATTTTAAAATAATTCAAAAAACAAAAAAGACATTGATACACTGAAGACAATGGTGAGTGGATGGGGGCACAAACATACATTACAGTCCCAACAAATGTGAGCTTATGTGCTTGAAAAAAAAATAATTCTGGGCCGTGACTTTGTGTTTACAGATGGCTATTCCATCCCACAGCAAACCTGTTTTCACTGTGTACTAAGCAGAACTCAATGCTGCTGTGTGTATGCATTATGAACGCTACAGTACAAAGAGTCAGGCAGGAACCAGTTCGACCAGACCCGCAGAACAGTGCTGGTTGACTGCAGAGTACTAGTTAAAAAGCTGCAACAACTGCAACTCACAACCAGATCACAGGCTGTGTCTTATATTCCAATGAGTACTATTAAGTTGGTCATAGTTTATCAAATACAGAAAGAAAAACTGAAATGAAAAACTTTTTGACGAAGTCTAGAGTGTCTGAATTTGTTTAAGACTGGCTCTTTGTGGACATGACAAGCTGTTCTTCCCACTGAGCCATATGATCTCGTTCACACTTGTTTTTAACATCCGTCTCTGGTAGTCTTGGCAAAGCGCTCGATTTCCTTGGACTTCTGCTCCTATGCTGCAAGGCATTGGTCGTGTTTAATGTTTGGCAATGTGAAATAAAGACTGTTTATTTATATGAAGTTTACTGGAAGAGATCTGCCCTTCACGATTGAGGAAAAAAAGGAAACTTCCATGCATCTAATAAGTTATTGAATGAAGCTTGTTTTTGTGGGAGGTGGCGGTTTTTCTGTTGGGAAATCCAAAAAATAGAGCAGTTTGGCACAAATGCTTCGTCAGTGGGCTAGAGATAAGGAACAGGATGGGTGGAGGATAATGGGAAGAGAGTGACAGCATGGAATACAGAAGTGAGGACCGGAAGGAATTTGAATTAAGGTGCAGAGGAATCAAAGCAAGAACTGAAGTCATTCTGATGGACGTGAGGTCGATGACAAAACAAGTGGTCACTGGTCACAGATGTTGATCTGTCTCAGTGGTCTACTGGTGAACAGACTGCACAAGACGCATGTTAAAACCAAGTCTGAACGGGGCCCATGTGACCTAAACCCTGGTGGTATTTAAGTTCTATGCAAATTGTTTGTTATAAGAAAAAGACACCTGCATGCTGTTTCACTGTTCCTTCAGCGGTAAATTCAATAAATCTCAACTGCTTCATCAACCCCAAAGGGTAAAATGTTGCTAGTGCTGGGAGAACATGCATTTTAAATTAATTGGTTATTTTACTTTATTACTTACCTTAAAAAGTAACTACTAAAAGTTATTGACAAGACCAATTAGAATGGGACTAAAATCAAGAGATTCTATGGTAATAATTACATTACCTCACCTCCTCATGTCAAACTGATCCAAATGGGGCTAGAGGAGGGTTGCAATAGTATTGCGCAATCGCCTCACGTGCCATTTAGGTTCATTGTCAGTGGGAACAGAGTACTCGGAGTACTTGAAACAGCTACTGCTAGAGGCACAGAAATGCTATAAAAAGAAAACGGACATTGTTGGATTTAATACACTGAAAGCAAAAGACTTTGATGGTTGTGAGCTGCACGGTGTCAGTTATGATTGTGAAGACATTGACATATCTGGTTGCAGATAACCCTGAAGCTCTCTCCTACGACAAGTTGGAAAGAGCCCCCTAGGGTGTTCCTATCTTATATCCGTAGATTACAATCATTGAGAAGCTATGGGTTACCACAAAAAGTAACTGGTGTACTCTAACATGTCACTTTTTAACTGTCAACTCCGTTGCAGAATTATCCACTGCAGGAGTATCCTGGATCCTGGATGCAGGTATCTTGCTTTTTGTATCAAGCACCTGGTCATGATTTGATAAGTACAATTCTTTATCCAGTCAGAAAATGGTTGAGTAATGCTACAACAACAGTCCCTTTTCTAATGCAATAACTGCATGTCATCTTACTCTTAATCTCTCTTTAATCCCAGAGGGAAACTGATTTGCAGATGTATTTCCTCTGTCCACAGTGTGTAACATACATTGGTACTGAATGTGTGGTGTGGGGCGTTCAAGTTAAACAAGGCCATATTTGCATGGTGATGCAATGCACAAAATGCACAAGAGAAAAAAAAATTAAACAAGGAAATGGGGTTCTGACAACACGTGGACACCAACAACATACGTGTCCCAGGCCCTGAGTCTGGTGACAGTGGTCCTCTTTTGGCCGGCGTGCTAACTACTGTAAAGTACAGGAGATCAAATCCAGAGCAAACAAGCCACACACTTCAGCATGCCTCTTCATGCGTGCTGTGGAGGACTATTGCACCATCTATCATTTCTCAGCAAAAAAAGCCCTCATTCCGTTGTCTCCCTCCTCAAAAGGGAGACACATTTCACCTCCAAGCTTGACTACCACATCGTTTCTTACAGTGACACCAATGGGAATGCAATGAAGATGGACTTGATAGTTAAGAATATGAGCAAGACAATGCAGTTGAGAGTCTAGTTGGTTGGGACAAAAGCTCAGCACAACAGAGTTCATTTCCAGTTTATTGCAAGAAAAAAAAGTAACTGTAACTACTGTAAAATTCATATTTCAATAAAGTAACCCCAAAATGTAAAGCTGATTTCTTGATCTACAAAATAGTTTTATGGATTTAAAAAGCTGGTATAAAGAAAAGGGGCCAAAGTCAGCTCTTGTGCAAATGTGTTTGGGTGCCATGAGCACAAATAATATAACGTGAGTATGCTCCTAATAATTATCTGGCGGTTAAACATTAAAAATTAACATTGGGAATGAATACAGCAGAAAGGCCCATGGCTGAGCCGGCATTTAATAAGCCAAGCCTAATCTTTGCTTTGTTATAATGAGTGAACCTGTCGGCTGCCAAGTGGTTGCTGATTTGTTGGACAATGGAAAAGGCCAACTCATTATCACTTTGCATGTCTCCGGTGTGAAGACAAATAGGAGGTGGAGTTGATTTGAATAGGAGGAGCAGTGACACCAAGCTCCGTGGTGACATGATGGAATGGCTATGGCAGGTGGCATGTTACCTAAGTCCCTATCTATCTCCGTGAACAGGTTCTGTCTGCCTGCAGGCACCTGCATCTGACTGGCTCTCTGTCCGGTTTATTTTCAGCTGGGACAATAACAGCACGTCATCGTGTGCACTGGGGCCGCTAAGTCTCTCTCACACAGGATTAGCACAAGTCTTAATCACCACGGCAAGCTGCATGGCGCTGGACTGAGGTGGCGTCCTACAGATTCCTCAGTCAAGTCAAGAGTCAATAGTTGGACACAATGGGGAGTCTATAGTGTACTGAATAAATACAAAAAGATTACTGGAAAAAGGGTCAATTTCTGAACATGGTTTGACAAACCTGACTGTTGAATCAGTAAAATATCACATTGCTGTGATTAGAAAAGTGTCATTGTTTTCAAACAAAACTAGGTTAAATATGCCATTGTAAAACAGTTTTATCTCTTGCCAATATTTATGCTAACCTTGCTGTTATCTACTTGATAAAGCAGCTTGTTGATACCGCCCAAACAAGTTGACGATTATACTGCTGGGGTTTCAGTGGCAATGACAAAAAAACTACACATGAAGATACACAGGAAGACACAGAAAAAAGACTGCTTTTACCTTTATCAGTGAAGTGCAAACAATAGCACCAGCGTTCACCATAGGGTTGTGGGGCTTATCTGCAAAAGAAACAAGAGTTCAGTTAACAGGATCTCATACCGAAGGGTAAACACGGTGCCATGTTCCTTCAAGTACAAGATCTTTGTCTACACACATCAAACAGCTGCTTGAAAGCAAGTCAAGTGAATTCATATATAAAGCAACATGTGTTGACCAAAGTGCTGTGCAGAAGGATAAAAATGATGAGATGAAAGAGAAAAGGATCAAATTTAAAAGAGAGAAGGGAATTAAAATAGGTAAATAAATATAAAAACTAGTAGTACACAATAGGCATAATAAAACTCATTTTAACATTTGATAAAAGTGTAAGCTCAAATAGGGTCTGAGTGAAAGGCTGAAGTAAAAAAGATGAACATGAGATCTAAAAATGTCAGTTGAAGGGGAAGAGCTCATCATGAAAGGTAGGTGATCCCACAGTCTGGGACGAAGAGTTTGAAAATGCTAATCTACCTTTAGATTTACACCAGGCCTGTGAGATGTGGAGGAGTAATGTGTCAGAGGATCTAAGGGGCCTGGCGGTGAACAGGGGCAGAGGGGATCAGAAATGTAGCCTGGTGGCGATCCATGTAGTAGAAGAAGGGCTTTCAGTAAATATGGATAGCAGCAGGATGTTGATGTTGTGAACTTGTATGGGAGGTAAAGCTTTAGATTAGCAGCCACTGAACTACAGACAAAACTGTCTTTAAACCTGCAGTACGAAACATTGTGTGAACTTAAATATTTCTAAGAATAATTTCTGGACTACAGTTTAAACTAGACAAACTATATAAATAAATTAATTCAAAAAATCTGGTTAAAGTTAGGGTACAAAATGCCCATTTAGATATTGAGCAATAACTATAAATTCTGGTAATACACTGTTACTCACTCTACAATATCTGAGCTACGTGCCTTGGCAGACAAAGCGTTCATCGTCATGTGCTACTGAATTCTGTTCTTACAGCTGTAATTAGATTAGCAGAAAATTTTGTCATCCCTACAAGTCTCTAATTCACAAAAATATGTAATTAATGTTATGTAATATATTTGTTATAGTGGGAATACAGACTGTCCATTTACTTACAATGATTTAAATATTTATATATAATATCTATTGTTTTAGATGTGAATGAGCCTTTGGATAGGGTGAGGCTTTGTATTCAGGTGAATCATTTGTTAGTAAGGTCATGGTGACTCCTGACCTAATTCTTCAGTTCAATGAAGACGTTCTGACTGCATTCCATTTCAGGGAGTTCTTCCTAAATTGAGCTCTTTCCCTGCTGTTACATCACCCATGTTTCTTCACTGGCGCGTGATCCCCTTACACAACAACAACTACAACAGGTCTAACAGAGAGGGCCATCCTGGCAGAAGAAAGGAACAACGCCCACACAGGATGTGACGACAAGAGAACCACAGGGACGAGGGGGGTTTCCCCTAACTGACCACAACCGTAAACTGTTACCATATCTGTCTTGATGATCACCAACAAAGACACTTGCTTGAATCTACAGATCACCTGAGCAAAGGGGTCTACTTTGGGAAAGGCCCGTTGGGCAGTTAAGGTGGATTCGCTTTCAAAAGGCATCATGTTTCAACATTTCAAAAAGCAGAGCAGGCCATCAGCTTGTCTGCTGTTTATTGTGCTGATTAGGACAAATTGAATTTAGCTAAATTATATAAAAAATTACATTTAAATTAATCTAAGTTTAAATTTATTTGCCTTTAGTCCTGCTGTTTCCTGTTTAGATTGTGGTTTCTTATCTTCTGTAATCGCTGATATTTTTGGTTCAAGGATTGCACCACTAACTGTTTGCATGAATTTCCACAAAGATATGAAAGATTACTTTGACTCTGGATCAAACTTACAGCAGGTCTCCATAGCAACCGCGTTATCTGAATCTTCACAAACAGAAGAACCCATTTTACAGTGTTTTCGAATTCATTTTCCACCAGAGTTTAATCAAATGAAAGGCTTTATGACCAAGCTTTTAGACTTACTTGGCTTTTGGGGCAATTTCAAACATCCACATGACCTAGATGCCTTTTTCGCCTTTTATAAAGCCAGTTCTCCTTGTGACCAATTCAAGACTCCTCCATCACTCATGACGCAGTTTTTCCCCCTAAGCTCTTCTCAACCGTCAACATGGTAAGTTGGAAAACCCCCTATAGGCTCACCATCCTCATCCAGGAAGAGCTTGTTGAAGCGCAGGCCACTGGGCTCCTTCCCAATGAAGCTGTGCACGTAATCTGTGCCGTGGTCGTGAACAGCGATGGCGTACTTCAGGGGCTTCACACAGGACTGCAGACAGAAGGGGACCTTGCTGTCTCCTACTGTGTGTCTGGGGAAATCAAAACACAAGAGTTATAAAACAGGGATTTCATGATGACTTTAAAGAAAAGAATTGGATTTAGTACCTAGAAATGACCAAGAGCTGCAGGGACATGGATAAATCTATCATTTCAAATCGCCCCGGGCCAAGAGATTGATGCCCATTTATAGAACACTCTTGGAAGAATTAATAATGGAAATCAGGCGCAGAGGGCAAGAGGACACTGCAGTACGATAACAAAAACAAATCATCCACTCAGTCCCAGCGTTATCTTTATGACTTCCTCCGACAAACAAACATGACACATACTCACATGCTGGAATTTTACTATCACCTATAAGCGCGCACAGTCAGAGCCAAACGAGTGAAGACATCATTCAGTTACACCACTGACACTGAAAATAAACTTGCGCTAGTTTTGTTTGAAGTGCATTCTGGGAAATACCAGGCGTCAAGCGCATTTTTCTGCACTCAAGAGGGACTTTGTTCAAGGGTTGTAATTTAGTCACATTTCACTTAAAAACAGGCCTTTTCACAATGAAACAAGTCAACAGCGACCATGAACAACTGGGTGCAACTGTTTTTTTTTGTCTTTTGTAGTATGATGTTCGGTGTCTGAAACATTGCTGATTTAAGCTTGGGGACGGTTTGGCCTGTTGGTGGCACTGTGGCGGGCCGATCTGGTTCATTGTGTAGATACTGGATATGGATGTAAAAACACATCATTCCCAAAAGGTTAATCAGATTTCACCCTGTAGTGTCTGATATATTGAGCGTGAAGCTAGAGGGCCCCTTTTGTCCTGGTTGTGTCGCAGTGCTGGGCCAATCAGGATGATGTTCAAGTGTCAAAATCCATCATTCACCATCACGTTTCATCCAAAACATCCCTTGCTCACAGTGATTTCAAAGAGCTAAAACTGTCAATGCACCATTTAAGGGTAACTGAAAAACTCTATTCCAAATAATGTGAAAAATTCTTGGTGAGGTCGAGAAAAAGGGGCACAGTTTGAATTCTGGCCCTGCTTGTGACCCTCTTACCTTTGTCCATCAACTGTACACAGAGAGACGGCCCACAGGTCAGGGCTGAATTTGGCAAGCTGTGGAATGTAGTCAGCAACCTGAGGAGAGAGGAACATACAGTAGCTGAACTTGTGCAGACAGAGCGGCAGTTCACCTTACATTGCTGACGTCGGTTGAGGCTCGTATTTCAAAGAAAAGCTAACACCAGTGACACAATAACACGGCTGACAAAGGTTAAACCCACCGCCGAGGCTGCTGTGACTGAAGAAAGAATTCGGCCTCAGATACTCCTCTTACACTGTGACATGTCATCAAGGGGGTTCATTTGTAATCAAGTGTTCTAGTTTCCTTTTTGGTGTATCCACTTTTGCCTCATCTTCTTTCAGTGTTTAATTAAAGCCTCGCTGTCAGCATCTAGATCACATTTAGAGTCATTTCACCGCGCATGCTGAAGGTAAATTATCTTGTGTTTGTTTCTCGTTTTACTTAAAGTGTCAAAGCTAGCTTGAAATGAACTGCTGGCCCAATGAACAAAGTTGACGGTTTGTTCAATTTCACGGATTTCCATTTCTCCCTGTGGCTGCTGGGTAACTGGCGGTAATCAGAGCGTGACGTCGCGTGTGCAGTGATAGCAATCAGAGTGAAACGTCATGTGCACACTGATAGGAAAACACTCGCCTTGGGTACAATGAATTAATGAATTAAAGATGAGGCAGAAGCTGGGAACAAAAACGCAGCTGAGGGCTTGTTGTTTATCACGATGGAATATCCAGCTCGGGCAATTTTCAAGTCTGTAGAAGATGGTTTTCCATCGGGAAAGCATCGTTCCTGTTGGTATGCAGACACCAGCAGGGAAAATGGAAAGTAGAGAGGTAAGCTAAATGATTGATGATATACTCTAGACTGGATTTTCCCTTTAAGAATCTAGCAACAGCGCTCCAGGGCAGGGTGGTCTTCTCTACCATTATGGTTGAAAAAGAAATGTCACTTATTTAACAGGTTCTAGTTTTAAGACCAATAATAATCAGTCTAGCCATTGATGGGCAACGGATTTGGCTGAAAAAGCTGAATGGTCCAAATGATGATGATGCAGTAGGAAGTAAAAACGGATTGCTCCACCTGGCCCTGAAAACACACCTGTCCTCCAGACAGATTTTTGGCACTCTCGTACAGCTCATCAATGTGGGATGTAAAGGACTGGAAGTCTGGGATGACGAACTTCTTGCGGAAGGCCTGAGTGAGCAGGACGATGTTGCTCTGGACACACCTGATGGATAAACACAAGAAATGCCATGCTGAAATATTGTGCTTTAAGCGTTGTCCATCCCCTGGGTTTTGGGGGATAATCCTTAGACTAATGGCCATCTCAGCCTGGGGTTAGAAAAGTGTCTCTTCTTGCATGTTTTGTTTATTTAGGTCAATACTGATCAATTATAAGCAAATCATGACTTGTTCGTAGGTGTTTTAGTAATGTATCATCTGATGATGTTTGAGATTTTTGCAGCAGGGAGAAGTCAAAATAAATGCAATTCCATTCACTTATCCAAAAACTTTAGTAAGCATAATGGACTTTCTATAAAAAAAAAACAAAAAAAAAAAAAAACACACATCTATATTCAAAGACCAGCGACACTCAGTCTGGCACAGATTAAGCTGATGAAACTGATGAGCCAATTTCAGAGGTACAACAAAAGGGGTCTGGGTATATAAAGCAGATCTCTTGAGGGTTTCAGCAGCCTGCCTCCACTTTTTAAGCCAAAATCTGAACATTTAATTCAGATTCCTCAGATATGCAGCCATCAGCGAGCTGGCTGAATGTCTGTCTATGAATTTCCACAGCTTGTTTCATTATCTTCACTTTTCACCTATCTGAAACGATCAGCCAGCAGCTATATATAGACTGGACAATGAGGAGAAGCGGCATGAATCAAATAAACATGACCAGTTGGACTGTGTGGTTCAGTTGTCTGTGGTCCGTGTCGTGTATGCGAATGGGGAACTGAAAACAGTGCGGACCATATTCTTGCTAAACTTAAGAATGGAGGACAAATCAAGGATCGGCTCGCATGACCAAAGGACTTTCCTGAAACGTAAGGGGAAGTCCACACGAAAAAGAATTTGCATAGTGTTTAAGTGAAAATCTCACAACTGCTTTGTTTTTCGGTTTTCCTTTTGATTTTAATGTGAAGGATTACAAAACCCTTTAAGAAAGACCCGCAGGCCTCGCTCTTGGTAGAATAAATAGACTGTGTATGCAAGACAACAAGTCCTAAGAGACTTACTTCTTGAATAGGTGTCTGTCAAGCGTAACGCCATCGGATGTGTTTTTCAGGGTAACCTTCAGAGTTTCCATGCATTCCTTCAGTCGGGGATCTCCGGTGCGCAGCCCAGTGGTTTTAAGGGCCTGAAAGGAGGAATAAGTGAGACTGAGCGAACTACTAACAAGCAGCTTAGTTTAATTCAATGGCAGTTGTGACCCCATTCATTGGTACAACTAGGATCCTATCTAAATCACTGGTGTGTTCAGCATCCACTGTGATGAAGTGGGAGTACTTCAGTATGACCTGCCATTTGAATTCAATTTGAATAACTTACTGTGATAAACTTGTGAGCAGGAATGGTCTCTTGGCCTTCTGCAATTGTGTAGAAGAGCAAATCCTCCAGACTGGGAAGGATGCCTGCATTTCTTCTCCTAGTTGGGCAGGCACACACACACACACACACACACACACACACACACACACACACACACACATTAGACAAACAGCACTTCTAGACAAACAGCAGTTCTATCAATGCTAAAAGTCTCTCTAAGTGGGAAATAGTTTGAGCGGTTATAGTTTGTCTAAGTTTCATGTCACAGGATTAGGTTTCATCTTTAGTCCTGAAGCATCAAAATAACTTCAGAATAAGTGACTACACAGTGTAAATCAACTATTTTTACAAAATAAATATTGAATTACATTGTGTGTCTTCCCCTACCTCACATGGCTCATATTTACCGTGGGTGTAAACTCCATAGGCTAAATAGCCTAACAGGGGAGCTGAATGATGCATCATTTTATTCAAATCTAATACTACTGGAGGCATGGTGAACATGTGCAGGACTGCTCTGTTAGCATGAGCTGCAACAAAGCCCTGTCCCTGCTCATGTGCACTACCAGAATAAACAAAGAGCTTATCCGGTGGCTGTCGATAGTCTTATCACATTAGAGAGAGATTTCTACGGCGCATATTAGAAATGTGTTGCCATTCAGAGTGTGGCTGTGAGCAAACAGGTCGGGTCATTTGTGTGCTTGTTTGCATATTTGTTTTATGGCAAATATATCTGACTCATAGCATGAAGCATGAACCTTAGCCAAAGCACACAAACGTTTCTGCATTCTGAAATACTCTCCCATAAAACTTTTTTTTGTTCAAAGAACTTTATAGATACAAAGCTGACCAATGATCACAGGTTTGAGATAAAGAAAGGAAAGGGAGGAAATCTATGGGAAGAACATGCAGGATGGTCAAAGCACTAATGTAACAGCTACTCACTAGCTTATTTTTTTATAAGAAAACATAAAATGAGTCATATACTTACACACAGAACATGTAACGCAGGCAGAATAATAGAATGACACAAAGAAACATGCAAAAGAAACATTATCACACGGTTAGACAAGACACCAACAAACAGTAACATGCACTGGTCTGCAGACACAGTTGATTATCATCTCACTTACTGCTGCTGGAGAGTTGATCTCTGGCCTTATCACCTGACCGCCACAAGTCCAACTAGCCTAATGCTTACATTAGTCATGCTATTTAAAAATCTAATTCATTTAATTAGTATGATCTCATGCAGATAATTGATGACCACAACAAGCTAACAATAGTGAAATGAACTCTGTATGGAGGATGTAGCAAGATGAAGTCACAGTGAAAGGTTAGGGTGGTTTTATAATAATATAAAGAGCGATTCCTGTTATGGAATCAGTCTAGCCATTCATTGCACCACTTTTACTGGATTTTACCTGGAACAACCAGCTACAAAACAGGCGACTCAACTTACATTAGCAGAAGTCCCAGACCGCATATTTCAACCCCGCCAGTTCCACCCCGCCGGGATATGAATTAGAACATCCAGAACAGAGTGATTGATTGGTAATTTATCATATTACACAGATTACGCAGGTTGCAAATTAGCAGGTGACCCGTTTACATTTGTGCTGATGGGAGCTGAAGCTGATAATTACCTGGGAGAACTGTTGCAGGGTTGAGAGTGTAGAGACTGAAATGCCAGTTAACCAGTTCATACTAACCTCACGTCCCAAGTAGTGGGATTTTATGTCAGTGTAAAAGGGGTGTGAGAGGTCGAAGCAAATGTTTTCTATATCAATATCACCAATGCCCTTGAGTTCCCACAGTCATGTCATGATTTATTTCATGACGGATCATAAAGATCGTCCCTATGGCCACCCAGAATCTTTGAACTGCATGGCACTGAGGCAAAGCCTAAAGACCAGTCAGCAGTGATTACTGTTGGGTGACTACTTCTTTAAACTAACCGATTGTTTGGAACTGTCTGACAGTAGTTAGGCCCCTATAATTTCCATGATGCAGGAAACACATGGCATTTTACAACATAATTCTAACGTAAACAGGAAATCCCATGGAAATGTATGATTTTAGGGAAAGTGTTTCAAAGGTATTTCTTTTCTCCCACTGAGCAAATAAAATTTGGTCTGGTCTGTGGGCTTACATAATCACATCTGAGTCTATTTTACTGCAGATCATTTTCAGAGACAAATTTTACATGTTAAGCGACCACCAGGAAACAAAACAACTACATCATCTAAAATGCTGAAAAAGAAACAGCAATTTCCAAATGGTTTCTACAAATCACCAGCAATGTAAAATTAGAAATAATAAATTAGAAATAAATGCCCAGATTTACATAGTAAAACATAATACATAATATATAATAAAAAAGAAATCTTATATCAGAAAAAATATACAAACAGCAAAAATGGAACAAATTTCATAAGTGTCTAAATAGTGAATCAGTTCAAAACTGGTTAATTTGATTCACCTTTGTGAAAAGCCAGTTTCAGAGTCAACCACCACTTCAGTTCACTGCTGGTCCTCTGAATGAACAAGACACTCATATTTCAGTCCAACACAGCAATTGAGTTACTGTCCCCGTACACCGGCAACTGAAATGTTGTACAAACCGTAAAGCTTGTGCTTGCATCATAAAACATTTGCACATGTGCCATTAAATAGTGCTGTTTGGGTGTTTCGTAAAGTGGGCCATGCATGAAATGCAGGAAATTTGAGAATTTCAGAGTGTGCTGAAACTATGATTGATTCAGCTCATTCTGGAAAGAGGCCAGCCATGACTTAAGTTGTTGCCAATTGCGTCATATAGCTGCTGTCTTCATCCGGAATACTTGCTTTGTGTTTGCAAGCACTTCCGGTTTCTTAGAACTTTATAGAGTCAAGTCCAAACACAGACAAGGACCAACTTGAAATTTCAACACAGTTCCATTGCAAACTATTTTTACTTATTGTTCAAATGACCCATCGGCAAGTGAATAGACACACCACTAATTCACAATGAAAAAAATACCCTAAAATACCATCATCAATAGAACAGCCTTCATATTGGGTACTTTGACCACATAAACACTACCCCCTCCCTACTGCGTGTTGACTCACACGTACAACTGGCGGCAGTCAGTGTCCGAGCTCAGACCAGGCCCGAATTCCTGAAATGCCCTTGTCATTAGCCCTGGCCAGTACTCCGTGGCTCATGGATTAATAAAGCCAACATCCTGGCCTGTTCACACGCTGGTCATGACACAGCAGCGCAGTCTGCAGTGGGACAGCCTGTGCTCGGTCCAGAGGGGGAACCAAAATACTACGAAGCAAAAGGGTAAGAGTAGTCAGAAGTATCCAGAATGTGCCTGTGCAAGCAACTCTTGGGTATTTGCACCTTTGTGGCTTAGCTTTAATGTTCAAGTGAATTTCTATGATGAAAGGCCTGACCTATTTCAAGAAATAAATCCATAAAACTAATGCATTCCATGCCAGAGTTAGTGTTTCTCATGCAATTTCCCGAGGAAGTAGCCAGGAGGCATACTGTCCACATCAGCATTTCTAATTCTAGCATTCAGTCTGCACCATCTCCAACCTTTATATCTCTGCCCCTCTGCTTGTTCTACCACCTCTTCTCCTTTCCATAGAGTAAACACTCCACAAGGAGCCAAGGTAACAACGTCCATACATGTGCAAACACACTCAGATTCTTAGATTAGCTCCACTAAAATGTTGTCCGTCAGGCATGCCTAATCCAGAGGGAGTGGTATCGATCCAACATCTGTCGCTAAAATTGCCCTTCCATTCAGTGGACAATTAGTCGACAAACAGAGCAGTGCCTCATCGGAGTCATAAGGCAATCACTGCCAGCAATTGCTTGGCAGTGATTGCTTGGGTCTTGTTCCTTGCGTTGACATTTTTACAGAAGGAAGGTGAATTGAGGACGCAGTTAATTAAGGCAGCGGGGAAATAAAAACAGCTTGCAGCATTTCTGGATCTCACTTCAAAACTGAGGCTAAATTAAAATTTTAGCAGACTGCGGTGTCTGGATCTTCAAGCAGAGTCGGCCCAAAATTGTCCCTTGAAGAAAATGGGTTTGAGCAGTCAATCACGTTCTGACATAGCTCTCAACATGTTAAGTTCCACATGGTTTGCTTTGATGTGCATCATTTGTAATAAACAGACAAAACAGTTGCAGAAGTGTGAGAGCTGATGAATTCGGTAACCATCAACAAGTCGCACTGCATTAAGCGCGATATGTGTGTCTGGAGTGCACAATTGCTGCTCTTAAACACAGTATGAGGCCAGATGGTGGCACTTTGTTGATCAAGGGCTCCCAATTTGCCCTGTGTGTGTGTGCTCCACAGAGGCTGCACTAACAGGCCACAGCTCTCCTCTCTCCACATTTGCGGGGCCAGAAAATCCCCGATCCTGCTCAGAGGCAGATGGCTCAGTCCATTTGCTTCTGAGTGACTGCTCACTGGTAAGAGCTCAACACTTTGGAGTTTCCTAGATACGGGGTAAAGAGTGGATGCTGATTTTAAAATCTCTATGTCCACTCTGAAGTTACATGTCTATATATCAGCATTAAATCATGATATGAGACTACACATATTTCTTATTAGGTTAGCTGATCATCACATCCACATTACTAGTGAGTATTAGTCTCTTGAGTATAAATATCTCATGAAACCACTAAGGTTGTAGCTGACATCTGAGAATAAAATGTATCTGTCCTTCCACTGAGGTTAGTGCCCAATAATTAATTATTGGACTGGATTAATAATTAGGCTTTGGGACAACCAGAGTCATACCTGGCAGGACTTGGGCGCACTTAGCTGAGGCCCATAAAATGTTTAGATTGAGCTCAGAAAGGCAGACTGGAGCTAGAAAGCCTCACGGGCAGAATCCTTTCCATCAAGCGTTCATACTTGAAATAACTCTGAACAGAGCATACTTAAAATTCAAGTGTCAGGCTTGAGAGTTTGATGGGATCCTCAGCAAGGTCACAGTGACACCGAGGACTAAAAACTGGCGTCAATCTGTATCATGTATTACAGATAGGGGCTGCAATTCAGACTAGGCCAGTCTGTGTTTTGCTAAGCTTTGGATTTGTAATACTATCATGTGTGGTTAATGACAAGTAATTTGTGTGCTTTTTGACATCGGTTAATCCTATCCACACCTCCACCCACTTAAAGCTGTAACTGATCCCCAAATGCCTCAGGACAGATGGCTCTGGGCCAGATAGGCTCTTACAAATGTGTGTAGTGTTAATAAGGTAGCTGCGATCGACTGGCATTGTACTGACTCTCTCTGTGGTCTGGAGTGGACACCCAAGTGATTTAGCCCTTTCTTCTTAAAATACTACAACCTGACTGCTCACAGTATAGGCATGCTAACTTGTTCCTTTACTGTGAAAAAGTATTGAAAGATTTTTGCTTTATTTCAAATAGAAGAGCTACAGTAGAGGTAGTTTTCCACTCAACTACATTATCCATTTTAGAGGTATCTTGATTGTTTCTACATGGACAGAATGACTCATGAATCACATGATCTCCTGTGGCTCATCACACTGCTCTGAAAAAGACACCACCATTGTCACGCATATCAACACATGTGTAACAAAAATATTTACCCATGAAAAGGGAAATCCTAGAGGCAAAGCCAATGCTGTCATGAGCAGCTGAACCTGTACCTTTCCCCACCACGGCCCAGCTCAGACTCAAGTGAAGACGTTCTCCTTGTTCCCTCTAGCAAAGAGATGCTACATTCCCTTCTCGTTCTGAATGTGCCAAAAGGTGCAAAGGCGCCTGCATAGTTATGTGACGTGTCATCAGCTAAGCAGCAGCACCGGATAGAAGCAGCATTCACTCAAATATGTAAACTTTAGGACCTGAGGAGAACTGTGGTTATGAGAGGCCGATGTGAGGGTACAGCCTTTACATTTGCAGTGCAAATTAAACACTGCAGTTCATGTTCTGATGAAGGCTTGGCCCTGTCCTTGTGTAAACTCAGTCTAAGGTCAGACGTTTCCCAGTAATCATGGCTGCTCTGAGAGCATCATAAAAAATCAACCAGATTCAAAAAGAAGCATGCGGAATACAGGCACTGCAAGACGGCCAGCTGGCAGCAACCAATACTGCTTGAAAAGTGTGTTAACCCAAGCAATGTGGAATGACCTATAAAAGATCTGTGTGGGCAACGATCCAACCAGAGCGAAAACACCAGCATTTCCAAAACCAACAATAATTTCTTGCCTTGCCAGATCACACTGGACAATTTGAGAAGGGCCTGAACGCATCCAACAAAAGTGAACTGGGTTCAGACGTTCCCCTGTAAACCTAGCTAAACAATGTGCGGTTTAGCTGCCCATCCAAACTTAAACAAATGACAAGATCTATGTTAACAGATCAGTTCAGCGGCAACTTGGGGTGTTTATGAAAACACAGAACTTTCCAATTATATTGTACTGCTATACAATTAGGAGAAGTAATTCATTTAGCACATATCTTGACTTACAAAAGTTGAAGCTGACTTACAATGCTACAGGCCCCATATGCTTAGCATTCTAATTCAAGACAATTATATTTCTTGTGTCATTTATGCTTAGTAACACTTAACACTCATGTATATAATGAAACTTTATTTCTCTATTTTCTTAAAGTACAAAGTGCTTCACAATTTAGTATAAAAACTAAGAATAAAAGTAAGTATAACATGGCATGCAGAGATACAGTGGGAGAGTTAAAAGGAGCAAATATGGACAAATGATGTTCATGTCATTAGAAAGGAAAACTAGACAGTAAAAAGAGTGGGCAAACCACGGACTTCAATATTCAGTCTATTTGCTTTGTTTTGTATGTTTGTTTGTTTTGTTTTCCACCTTTACCCACGTTATGCTGAAGTCCTACTATAAGGCCAGAGAATTAGACTAACTTACTTCCTTACAGCCATGCTCAGTGTGAGTCATTGTGGGAGGTCGGAGTGGAAACCCCTAGAAACTATTGGCCTGTTCCCACGAGCTGTAAAACGTCCATCTAGACAACTTAAATTACAGCAGACAGGTATATCTAAACAAAGCTGGGTTAAATGTGATCTCGCGTGACCATCATAAGCACCAATATAAACACTTTTTTTTTTATTTATAAAGATTGAAAAGAGCCTCTCCCACGGCTAATATGTGTAGTCTACTGCCACACTCGTGAGCCTAGAAAGGATGGCAACTCTTCTCCGTAACGAGTATTTCCTATCCCTGATAACAGGCCTATAGGCCTACTGTACGCACACGGCTTTTGTTTCTCTTTCAAAGTGGCGCACAGTTGCCGGTTATCTGCAGAGGAACAGACAGCCTGCATGCTGCCAGTTCAAGGCCACTCAAGGGCTAATTGAGTTTAGTCTAGCCAGCTTACCGCGTCCACCTTTTTGAAGGCTATATTTACCTGGCACTGCCACCGGTGGCTGCGCCCGCTGTGGAAGACCTTACGGATGTATCGTTAGTGACATTGTTTGTAATTAGCCACTACTTAAGACTAGGCATTTATAAAACTATTAGGCCAATAAATGTCAGCAGATACGTCTTCATAAACAATAGAGGGGGCTTTTGTTGAGATGAAAGCTAGTTAATACGTATCTACTCGCTAATAATACTGTCTTGATTAGGCAAGCCGACCGCATAGCCTATATACCGCTTGCGCCTGCGTGCCTGATGACTCATAGACGGCCATAAATGCCATACCACATACATGAGTAACAGTTAATTCACCGAGCAAAAACCAGAAACCTACTTTTCCCCGGTCGGTCCATCGCCGCTGGCACCCTTCTTCACTTGCTCGTCCAGCTGTACGGCGCCCTCGGTTTTAGTGCAGTAAGCCCGGGAGGTGCATAGCAAAGGGCGGTGTACACCGGCATGAAGGACCTTCAATTTAGACACAGCTCTGGCATCAAAGGAGGTGGTGCCGAAGCAGTAATGGATTGGTAACCACGTTTTAGGTCTTGAACCGGTCAAGGGACGCTTGAGATTGGTTTGCAACAACTCCTGAAGTACTGTGGAAAACCTAAAATGTAACATTTCAATCCTGTCAAGCAATTAAAAGGAAAGTCTTAATTCCGAAAATATGTCCGGTAGCGGCGTATTACAGTAGTAATTCACTTCTCTCACTTCGCTGTCTGTCTCAGAGGCAATGAGTCACAGTACCCGGCTTCCTGTAATAAATAGAGCAACACAGTCACGCCCCCTGCTTCTGCTATTGGTGGAAATTTGGTGACGCGCCTGTCCAAAAGATGGTGCACGATGTTCCGAAATTAGCTATTGGATTAATATCGTGTCTATCAACGTTTGTGCATTTTTTTTGTGTGTGTGCGTGTGTTTTCTGACAGTGGGAGGGTAATTGCAGCACTTAGTTTGGGCTCCTGTGTCACGTCAGTACTGAATGAGTAGAGTTTGCAAATGATCCTTGGAAAAATATGAAAGCTATCCCTTTTAATTCCCATATTACACTGTTATTAAATGCAACGATTAAATGAGTAGATGAGATGGCTATATGGATCTTTTGAACTCTTGATACAAAAAGTTATCGGGCTAGTATCTCATTTTTCTCTCATTTCTTTCCACCAACTCGTTTATTGCAATTGTTCATTTATTAGATTTGTAAAGCATTAACTGTGACTGTCTGGAAAACTGCTATTCAAATTGTTTATAATTATCATTATTAATTTGACTAGTGGCAGCAGTGGTTTTGATATAAGTTGTAATACTAGAAGTATGGTAAGCCATGTTGCCCTGGACTGACAATTTGTACTCAAGGCAGGCATCTGGTGAACCAAATATCATACTGTTTCTCCAGATAAGAGCCGTAGTTTCATCCTGAAAAAGTAAACAAAATAGCCTCATTAAGAAAATGCCAGTTCATTTTAAAATATCCACCCACACTGCCATCTGCAGAATGCTGAATCAAACCACTGAACACATCTCACTCCTTTGATACAAGCTGATTAATAGGCCTTTTCACAAAGTGGTATAGCAGGCAAAATATCCCTCCAAGAGCAGCATACCTAAAAGAAAATTTTAGGCTTAACTTTTTTATTCTGGAGTAGGTAGTCTACACATTTGGGAAAATTATATCCTCACATATTATTAGCCTATAAAATGTCATTGATGCTATGGAACAACCACAGCTGCACAGACCTCTGTATGTATCAATTTATCAATTTTGTAGCTGCAGGCTGCCCATGGTCAACTTCAGTGCAGGGTTTTGCTCAGGTCAAAGGACTATATACTGGAAAAACTAGTCAAACAGGAAAAGCCACACTCGGACAGTCAACAAACACAATTATGAATCTTCTGTCTGTGATTTTCACTACATTCCAGGAATTATTTTGTGACAAGGTGTTGTAAATTCTTTTGTACCTGTACTTGTGCAGTGTTGTGCAGTGTTGTGCAATGTACCTGAATGTACCAAAACAGGTCAGATATGATATTATATTGCTTGTCAACAAGAAGGTCATACCCCCCCACACCCTCCACACCCACCTCCTCTTCCAATAGATAAAATATTAAAGAGAGAGAGAGAGAGAGAGAGAGAGAGAGAGAAGATCAAAGGCTTGTGTTTATGTGTTTATGCCAATGTTATGGTACAACTGGTGAAAGATTTGGAATTTCGTCTTATGTGTAAAACTGAGACAGGCAAACTTACTTACTTGTGTAATTTACCTGAGTGTTGTGCAATGTCATGCACTGTTACGCACTACTGTACATTGTGTTGCATTTACTGTACATTGCGTACTGTGTTGTGCCAGTGTTGTAAGCACTGCACTGCAAAAGTAATTTCCCCTTGGGGTTAATAAAGTTGAACTGAGATCAACAACACCCGTTAACTCCAAGATTATCTTACTAGTAGATGACTCAGTACTACCTGGGACAAAATGTTAATCTAAGATTTGTAAACATGGCTTCAATAGCAGTCATCTGAACCTCTTAAGACAATCATTCTAGAGAATGAAGTTAATGATTTATTATAGAATAATTAGAAATTTATGTTTGAGATGAGAATACGAGATTACTTAGATTATAAAGTTCTCAGGTACTGATTACAGGCTTACAGCTGTCTTAGATTCACAGAACACTGAGGTGAGTATTTTTCTCTTGTTTTAAACCTTGCCTGATAATATGATTTACAGTACTGCAAGGAGACAACGGGTTGGGTTGGGTCAGGACTGGGCCATGGGGACATTTTTCTAAATCTTTATTTTGAGTTGAAACACTTGGTTGAAACGAGACCATAATACAAAATATAGTGATAAAAACAGACGCATCTAGTCTGTCAAGCTTGCCTGATATTCAGACTAAATATGTTTTCAACTCGGCTGATCAGGCATCTGGATAACGGAATCTAAGTGAATACGGAAGTGGGCAGGAGAGCAACCTCTTGCTTGAATATGTCTAGTCTGAGTGGGCGTGGTCGGGAAAAGAATCCGCCCCCTTCATTGGCTCTGCAGCAGCTCCACGTCCTCTGCTGTAAGAAAAAAAAAAAATTAAAACGTCATCTTCAGAAGTTGCCACGAACACACACAGGCAACATGTCGAAGTTTCTCTGCACACTGTGCCTATTTGTTTGTTTTCTCTTCGATTCTCTCGTCGTTTTAGCAACGGCAGACGACTTGAATGGCGACGTCAAGATTGAGGTTGTATTCATGCCCACGGAGTGCACGCAAAAGAGCAAAAGGGGAGATCTGTTGAATGTTCATTATGATGGGTACCTGGCCAAAGGTGGTACCCAGTTCTACTGCAGGTAGGCCACATGAGAAATTAAACGTTGGAATTGTCATGGACCATGCACTTTGATGTTTCTAAAGTCTGTTTTCCACCACTGAAGATGCTATTAATAGGTGATTTCTCGATATTCTTCTTTTTTGAGATTAAAGTCATTGACTCATTGATTCATTGATTGATCACTACAAGCTTTACTTAATATTGGCGACCTCTCCTTAAATTGGAAAGGAACACTCATTAAAATTTTTCAGTAGTATTAACCTGAAATGATTCCATAGACCAGCCCTCATCCCTCACTGATGCAGAAGTTCCTATACCCTGATGAAATTAAAAATCACATTGATTTAATAGGCTGTGGATGCCGACTCATACTCCTGCACTCTTCCTTTCAGTCGATCGGACAAAACCGGACATCCTCAGTGGTTTGTGTTGGGTGTTGGACAAGTCATCAAAGGCCTGGACATAGGCATGATTGACATGTGTCCTGGAGAGAAACGCAAAATAACAGTTCCGCCTGTCCTAGCATTTGGAGAAAAAGGCAAAGGTGAGCAAGTCTAACAGTACTTTTACCCGCTCTGAATTTGAGTTAAAGGTGCAGCTGTTACAATACAAAGTTGATAAAGGGCTTATTAATTGCAAAAAAGCTTTTCACTTATGAATATTAATGTAACACTGTTTTTGTGGTGTAGAGTTGCCTTCATACTGTCTTGTCTTCTTTTCACAGCACTTTAGTTAACAGGGCCTCCCTTGCAGTGCACCACTGTATGCTACCCATCTCTCCATGGCATGTCCTGTAAGCATGCAGGTCTCTACTTTTAATTCACTATTCTTTGCATGCATTTGCAACACTTCAAAAAGACTAACAGCTATGTAACATTTAACTCTAAACTACTAACTCTAGAAACCTCTTACTTTGCCCTCACATTGGTGCCCATGAATATGAAGATAAAACGATCCAAAGGTGGCTTAACTCAACTTGGGATACTGCATTTCAGGTTTGGTCGCTTTACTGTTTTGTCAGGTATTCAAGGAAGGGTTTTGCTGAGCGTGCATGCTTTTTTTCTCCCCTCCGCACCAGTTTGATTCACATTTAGACAGTCTAACACTTTCAGAGATTTGCTGAGTGCAGCCATGCTGTCAGCCACTGAGCAGCTGCACTGGAGCATCTCTGCTCTTGGGTTGTCTTGGTTTGTCTTTCCCAATCAAAACTTTCGGTTCTGTTTAGTGTATTCCCTCCTCTTACTGGATTCATATTTCTCACCTGGGCCC